>CACRXK020004828.1:341-30180 GCA_902702795.2 Paramuricea clavata | reverse complement strand
AGTACATACGAGTAACACACGAGTACATACGAGTAACATACGAGTAACATACGAGTACATACGAGTAACACACGAGTACATACGAGTAAAACACAAGTACATACGAGTAGAATACGAGTAAAATACGACTAGTAAACTTGTTTTTAGTGTTTGTAGATTGAATACAGGCAAAAAGATCGTCTTTTCTGTCGAAAAACGTGAAATAGACTGAAACCGGCTATCTTTAAAACCCGGAACGGGGAATGGGGGGACGGGGAATGGGAGAACGGGAAGTGGGGGAACGGGGAACGGAGGGAATGGAGGGGTGAGGGAGGAAATAGGAGACAGGGGGCGGGGGAGGTCTGCCAGATTCTATAAACCACAACTTTGTAGTTTGTACAACATCTACTTTTAGGTATTCTACCTTGATAGTTAGATACATAACACAAACCATAGGCTTCACATATTTCACGGCATGGTTTGCTTTCAAAACCCTGTGAGCATGCACAAAACCTAACTCACTAACTGCATCTATATACTATAGTTGTCGAATAAAGCTCAATATTTTGGACACAAAAATGTAAACAAAGGCTTTGTTTACATACGGACTGTAGATCACCTTTAACAATAATTTATCCATTACTTATTATTAAAGCGGGATAGCAATGGCCGTGGGTCACGTGTGTGGCCGACATACCGCGAATGAATAGGGGGGTCTGGAGGCATTAACTCCCCAGAAAATTTTTGAAATTTCAAGCCCAAAAATGCCATTTCCTGCCGTCTGAGCATCTAAATTTTCTAGAATTTATCCTAACTATACTTCTATTTGAAATAAAAGAAGGAAAAAACACACAAAGAATTTAAAAAATATTAACAATAATTTTTCATTACTTAGTGTTAGAAACACGTAGGATGTGCACGCGGTGACACAGTCCTTTAAATCGATTTTGTTAAACAAGGACAAAGGATAAAGCCTAAAACGTACGTTCCGTTTATCAATTTGTTATTCTTCGCTAGTTTTAATTCATTGAGCGGTTTTCTAATTCCCAAGACACCAGAGTCCGTTTTATAGTTTCGTAATTCCCCGATTCCCGTTTATCCTGTCGAATTTCTGTTTCTTTTTTTTCTGTTCTTTTCCCCCCGTACATATGATTAATATTACGCATTAATAATAATTCATAATTGCTCGATTCTCCCCCCCCCGTTACTTGTTCCTCCATTCCCCGTTCTCCGTTCCCCCCATTCCCTGTTCCTCCATTCCCCGTTCCACCATTCCACGTTTTTCGACAGAGAAGACGATCTTTTTGCCTGTATTCAATCTACAAACACTAAAAACAAGTTTACTAGTCGTATTTTACTCGTATGTACCCGTATTCTACTCGTATGTACTTGTGTTTTACTCGTATGTTACTCGTATGTACTCGTGTGTTACTCGTATGTAGTCGTATGTTACTCGTATGTACTCGTGTGTTACTCGTATGTACTCGTATGTACTTGTGTGTTACTCGTATGTTACTCGTATGTACTCGTGTGGCGTTTTAGTCACAATCACGAATTGACAAGTTGCAAAAGAATCCAAATGCTGTTTAATTGTTACATTCACACCATGATGATTCATACATTTACAGTTCAATTAAAAAATCCCAAATCTTGTATAAATACAGTCCTAGCATATGTGTATGCTTGTAAGTCTTGTACGCTTGAATTTCTTTTCAATAATAACACTCCAATATAGTAGATCAAGGACATATGCCATCATTCCCATCAATACTCACTCAAGTCAGGGTGAACCAAGAGTATGAATTATTACCATAACGAAGGCTGTTATTTTGCCCAAATGAATTCAAGCATGCATAAATCAACTCCTTAATCCCTTGACCACTTTTTCGGACGAAAAGCAACAAAAAATTCGTCAAAATAAGCAACTTTTCAGGCCAAATAAAGCAGAATATATCGTATTCACTCATATTGGCCGCGCTCGTGAACGCCACAGGGGGTATGGGTTCAATAACTTATGGATCGACCAATCAGGATCGTTTTTCAATCCCGTGTGGCCAGAGCCACTCAACGATGGCTCTGGGTACGAGATTGATTTTTACGCCTGATATGGTAGAAATTGGATGGCAATATGTATTACTAAAATCAGGACTATAGACATAGGAATGTAACAGGATCCTTTTGCACTACAGTCTAAGTATAGATGTGCTTTACAATATTGAATGTTATCTGGTTCTTGTCTATGATTTATCTAGAAACTCGCAATTGCAGCCATAAAATCTTCGAACAACTATTGATAAAAACCATGAAATAACTAAATGTTAATGTGATTTTTACACATGCACTTTATTCAACCCGCGACTCAATAAATACACGGTTTAGAGCTTTTTTACGACCCGCGACATTTTACCCGCGACTTTTCACCCGAGACACGCGACACGAGACCATTAGTCAAACTCGCGTACGGACCAACTGGCGGCTGACAGTCTTGAAGAAATAGAATGTAGCGTACAAAATATAACTTTACTTGTAGGGCCTACCGTATTTTAGTACTGTGTTAAGCCTTTTCCGCTTAGCTCGGATAATATAAATCGCTAGAATACTCAGTGTTGTTTTGTAATACTAGCTGTACACTTGTACATTTGACAGCCGTAATTAGTACAATTTCTAGCTAACGCTGAATCGAACGGTGGTATTTTTATCCTTATTGCGCCATTAGGCATTAAAAATACACTATGAAACGTACTGCGAGTGATTTGTCAACAATTAATAGCCTGCGAGTCATGAACAGTACGTACTACGAGCGATTTGTCAAGTGTCAACAATACAAATTCGCTTGATTTTCAAAGGCCATAAATGATAAATCGCTAGAATACTGGTGTTTGGTAATACACTTGACATGCGTAAGTACAATTTCTTACGCTGAATCGAACGGTGTCGCTTTCTTCTCAAAATAGAAACTCAGCGCAGCCAAACGATTTGCGAGGGTTGCTGTTTCCATGTCGAAATTCCTTGTAAAATTGTTCAATTTTCCCGAATTTTCCACAAAATGCAGGGTTATTTAAGGATAAATTGGGTAAAATTGACAGGAGCCTTATGGATAATTGGGGAAAATTAGGCAGCTCATTAATATTCTATTTTGTGGCTATGGACGATTGCAGATCCACTATCCGTGGTCCATGATCCGTGAAAAATGCAAGCCGAAACCTATACTCGTCCAAAATAAAAAGTAAACAATAACATATTTCGAGACGTCACTGGCTGGCCTTATACCAGCCTACTTCTATTAACTGTGGTTTGAAGGGGCGGGGGAGTTATGTTTGGCGAAAGGCATATGGCGTCGATCAGAGTTCCGCCAATATTCATATTGATATTAATTCAACATGCCCCGTATTGAAGTGAATTTCGACATTGAACATATCAAATTCAGCATGCCACTTTAAAATTCAACATTGCTTCAATTAATTTCAACATGTTTCCCTCATTGATGTTAATTTCAATATTGATTTCAAATTTAAGTGAAATACAACATTGAAGTTTAGATATTGAAGTAATTTTTAATGTTGAAGTTTCAAAACAGGTTAAAAACGCATTACTACATGAATTTGAGAAATGAATATTGGCGGTTATATAGCACCGCGTTAATTATCTGCCCCTAGCATATTCCTATGCTGTATGGCGGCTACGAACGAGCAGAATCAGTGGTGAAAATCATGAAATAGTTGGTGCACTGAACATTTTTGAGGATATATCGCGATTAGACAGCTAGCCTTGGTGACCCAGATTGCGTACAGGGAATAGCAATACGATTTGACGTTTTAAAGAGACATGGGCGTACGGGAAGGAAAAGATTAGGGGGGCGGAAAGAAATTTGCCCGACTTTTTCGGATTGTGCCTGCGTTGTCAAAAAGAATTTTCCGGAGAAACTTTCGGCAAAATTGTTGTCGACGGTGGGGGGGAAGAGTGATTACGAAAAATTCCTAGTAGATAATATATTTCCCACAAAATTGACAAAATTTCCCACTAAATTGACAGAATTTGTCCCATTTATTTTTATAATAAGCCAATATTGCCCGACTGGCTTTGTTTGCTCAACAAACTGGGGGGCTGCCCGCCCACTCCGCCCCCCCTCCCCCCGGTACGCCCATGTAAAGAGATATCTTGTAAATATTAGAATCGCAGACATCATGCAACCTTGGAATTGCTGGACAGGGTTTGCAAAAATTTAAACCAATTTGAGCAGCGGCAGCGCAATTCCGCCATGAATAAGTCTGCATTTCCTGCACAAGTTTACGCCGAGGAAAACATTCGTATGATATGGAGCGGCGAATGAGGTCATTTGGCACGAGTTTGTCAGGTATAAATGCCCATCCTACACGGCCGACACAGTGATTATATGCAACACTGTATAGTATACTGTATTTCAAACACTCATTAATAATTCATAAGCTTATTGGCAAATCATGTCAACCATAATATGTCACGCGCAGTGGCTTTAACTGACCTGATAAAACACTCCTAATTCCTCCTTATTCTTTATATAAAGAATACTAATAAGGCAGTGTCTTTTGTAGTCGTGTCCTTATTTGTCTTTAGTTCATATTTGTGCGGATATCTATTGTTCTCAATAGGGTTTTATTTGGGTAAGAATCTAAAAGCAAGGGGAGGGATTTGATATCTCCACAGGGAAAAGTGGGGTTGATGAATAGAATTGCACCGTTTCGCTAGAATCTAGCTAGTATAATAACTATGAGATTGGTCGGGAGGCGCAGTATTTATACTTGCCAGATTACTAATCTCGCCAATCTGAGTAGCAAACAAATTATACTAGTGCCAGACTACCGTTTATCAATATAGCGCATTCAATATGGCGACGAGCAAGCAGTACGTGTTATAAATATTAATGAATTCGAGTAAATAAATCGGACTATTAAGTGCGTAAATGGCAATAATTTTTGGCTCGCGATATTACATGCTCTTTCTGCTTGTTGTATTTATGATAAAAGTGGTTCCATGTGAAGACTGAAAGTAAAAATTGGAGAGTTTTTATACTCGAGTATAGGACATATATTTTATACCTATATATAAGGCTATATATTTTCAATATTTTGAAAAATCACGTACCATGCAATGGAATAATGTCAATAATGGATGAATGGTTTATATACATGGTAGCGACGTTTATATGCACTATGTGCTGACTATTAGTATCGACTGTATTAAACTGGTATGAAGTGTATCGAGTTCAAACAGCAAAAAATATTAAAAATGCCTTGCCAGCCTGGATGAAAATTGGCTATCAAACAATGTTCATTATTAGGGGCTGTTTATATGTAACGGCATGGGCACACATTCAAAAATTTCTGCGGGGGGGGGGATGATCTGGGATGACTTTCCTGTTCTGCAACAGACATTTGTAGCTATACGATAGCACAGAAATAGAGGAGTGCAATAAAACATGGGACCAACTTCTTGTGATTTTCAAATCCCCCCTCCCCCCAATGAACACCCCTGTGTACCGGTCTCATTTGGCCACAACAGAACACCTACACTGACTATTTCATTCAAGATTATTTCCTGCAAGAGTTAAAGTGAGCATGGATATAAACAGCCCTTGAATAGTTTTCCCAACCTTTCCGATATTTATAGTATCACCTATCAAAATATTTCTGTAATGTGATTTACAGAACTGCTTATATTTTTCAGATAATATTTGTATCTCATAGTACCTACCACAGCTGTCTGCTATTATCACTACTACATTGGCACTGAGCACCAAGAGTATAAATAACATGTATTCATTATTTATCGTGAACACATTTGACATGATGGTCTGCGAACTGAACAAAAGTCATTGTGTTCTGTTGATTTGTGCCCGGTAACAGTGATTAAGCACATTGTATTTTATTTTAACCCATCAAGCTGCAGAGCTTCCCCATTAATGAGTAAAATCGTCTGGCATTAGACAAGTAAAAAAAATAAGTAAGGCGCACTGGGGCACATTGCGGCTCAATGGATTTAATTAAGTTTCCATACGATATGGATAGCTCATATCAAATGTGCAACAATGATGAATAACATGTAGTGAATTTAGTTAGGACAAAGGATTCTGTCTGTGGTAATTAGTACAGTTCAACATCAAACAAAGGTTTTCTTCAACCCAACTAATATAATTACTGTGGGATTGGTATTATAGTCAGATACAGTCATCCAGAAACGAATAAATAAAACATGCATTTCGTTACGATTCCAATCCCAACTAGTATAATTACTGTGGGTTTGGATGAATAAAACATGCATTTTGTTAAGATTCAAATCCCAACTAGTATAATTACTGTGGGATTGGTATTATAGTCTGATAGAGTCATCCAGATACCAATGAATAAAACATGCATTTCGTCAAGATTCCAATCCCAACTAGTATAATTACTGTGGGATTGGTATTATAGTCAGATACAGTCGTACAGATATCAATGAATAAAACATGCATTTCGTTAAGATTCCAATCTCAACTAGTATAATTACTGTGGGATTGGTATTATAGTCAGATGCAGTCGCACAGATATCAATGAATAAAACATGCATTTCGTTAAGATTCCAATCCCAACTAGTATAATTACTGTGGGATTGGTATTATAGTCCGATGACAGTCATCCAGATACCAATAAATAAAACATGCATTTCGTTAAGATTCCAATCCCAACTAGTATAATTACTGTGGGATTGGTACTATAGTCTGATACAGTCATCCAGATACCAATAAATAAAACACGCATTTCGGCAAGATTCCAATCCCAAGTAGTACATGACGACCCGCACAGCCTAAAAATTACAACTTTTGCGGATTGAACACGCAAAAGTCCGGAAATCAGAGCGCATTATCTCAATAAATATAATTGGAAAAACTGTCATCAATCTGTTATTAGTTTCCTTACTCACAGTAAGTACTCGGTTTGAAATTCTATTACTAACAAGTTATTAATTAAAAATGCATACTTCGGGAAGCAATTTGTTATGCTCGGTTAAACATTATACCACATAATATCAGTGCGGCATTAGTGTATGAATGTATGTAGAAATTAAACGGAGTCAAATGTTTTACCCTGTCAACAGATATATAATTCAGTTCCATCTCAGTATAATTTGTCTCTGGCCATTTCTTAAATCTCAGCGTGCCTACCGAACAGACGAACAAGTTTTCCTCGCCACTTTTTCCTTGACAAGTTTTACTTGCTCGCGTATCCGACAAAAAATTTACAAGTTTTCCGCGTGCGGCGTGCCAAGGAGCCTTGTACAGTATATAAGCTGGTCAGTACGTACCACACAATATCTTGTCAATGTAATGAGAAATTCATGTGGAAATGTTTTGCCGTATGCACTATAACACTAAAAGGTATAAACTGGTCGAGTCCAGAGTATAGCACTAAAGTCAAGAGTATGAAGTCATGAGACAATTAATTAAGACACAGGCAATATAATACATGCATGGTCATGGACAATGTATAATTTTTGTCTGCATTTTTTTCTCAGTTAAACATACAATTATAATTTATATGCAAGAACAAATAACAGAAGGCAAACGTCTACATATAAACGTATAATAACGCAGCGTAAATCAATATCACTGATGTCAAAGGCATGCAATATTCGGCCGCCTATCGTAAAACACTCCTGCATTAAACACTACTTATTAAATATCCTATTAGAATATATAATTGGTCTTTGATAGAGAAAACGGCAAATAGGTTTGAATACACTGTATTGTATCAGTCAGATTGTAGTTGCAAATTGGGTTTCTTGTTCAGGATGAGAGTTACAATGAACATTTTATAAAGATAAGAGAATTTGATGGCAAATAGTGAACAAGTTACAAATTTTATTTTTTACAAATTTTATTGTTAAATATCCATCTTTGGCATATAGAAATACAATGGATTTACAAGTTAAAAATATATACTAAAATACATGTATAGCCTATGAGAATGTAAAAATTAGAAAGTTTAAGAAGTTTTTATATACATATGTACAATGATCTAATTTCATGAGTTGGTTAATCTACACGCCCTTGGGATATTTAATAAATAAGTGTACCCACACTGTTTCTAAAAGTATCACTTTGTACATAATTATAAATATTTGTTTTCAATAAGATATAAGTTGCTGTGTAATAATTATGATACAACTTTCAGCTTTAACTGATTAAGCAAAGATGACTTATACATCTTCTTAATCTGTCAGCAAAAGATGACTGCATCTTTCTCACTTTCTGACACAAGAGCGTCCACTAAAAGAATTCTCACAATTTTTATACTGTACAACAGCAATGTATTTTTTATGTCTTAAATAGTATCTTATGATAAATTATAGAATGTATTGTACTTTTCATATAGATATAAGTTGCTGTGTAATAATTATGATACAACTTTCAGCTTTAACTGATTAAGCAAAGATGACTACATCTTCTTAATCTGTCAGCAAAAGATGACTGCATCTTTCTGACACAAGAGCGTCCACTAAAAGAATTCTCGCAATTTTTATACTGTACAACAGCAATGCATTTTTATGTCTTGAATAGTATCTTATGATAAAATTATATAATTTATTGTACTTTTCAATTTTCATTTAGATATAAGTTGCTGTGTAATAATTATGATACAACTTTCAGCTTTAACTGATTAAGCAAAGATGACTACATCTTCTTAATCTGTCAGCAAAAGATGACTGCATCTTTCTGACACAAGAGCGTCCACTAATAGAATTCTCACAATTTTTATACTGTACAACAGCAATGTATCTTTTATGTCTTGAATACTAACATTATTTTATAGGATTTATTGTGAAATAAAAGTGAGAGTATACCTCTTCAATTAGCATGTATTATCACTGCATGGTGATAAGAAGTAATAAGGTAGAATAGTGCATCTAGTGATTCTACATGATTGGTTGTACATACTCTTTGAAATAAACAGTAGAGGCAATTGTAAATCCTACCGGTGAAGGTGGAGAAACATCAATGATTTCCTCAAGAGAAATGACATCATAATCATACCACCTGCCATGATATTGGTATCTCCACTTGTAGTGAACTCCATTCTAGAATGCGATTCCTCCTAGGGTGCATGTGGTGTTACAAACGATTAATGTTTTATACAACATTGACATTATACAATACACCTTTTCGATAATTACGTCATAAGTATTTCCTTGGTCTGGGAGCCTCGCTTCATGAATCAAGAAGAAACACAATTCCCTCACGATTCATGAAAACGAGGCTCCCGAGCCAAGGAGAAATTTGTGACGTAGTTATTGAAAGGGTGTATTGTAGAGTCTTGTGGTATGGTTTGTATGGTTGAACCTGCAACTTCTGTTGTGATGCTCACAGGCAGGGTAAACAGCTTGTAAAGGTATGATTGTAAGAATTATCACCTATAATAAAGTAAATTGTTACATTCATAACCTTTGGGCTCCAATGGTCAGTAATCAAAGCACGGAAAGAGTCAAACAAATAACAATAGTATATAAACTGTCTAATAAACACGTTTAAATATATGCGTCAGTATGCAAATATATCACACCTTAGGTAAAATATTACAAGTAAAACAATTATCAGTTACACTTATATTCATACTTGCGCTTATCTATTATCCGTAAATCATTGGCCATGCATTAGAGTGTTTTGTACACATTTTTTTGTCTATTTTGGAAATGTACTTGACCTGACGACTATGTATTTGTCCCCGAGCCGACGGCGCGAAGCGCCGTGCGAGGGTACTAATTCCCCCCGGCTATTTACACCCGGGGAAACGAAAGCATTAGCGAAGTCTAAAGTTCATCAAATATCGCGGGCGTGGCTCACCAACGATGTTTCGGTGTTCGGTGGGTGGTCATCCTCACTGATCTCAAATATGTGGCGGACTGTCATGAATAGCGAAAACTGATTGGTCCAATTTATAGTTTGCATTATAACGACTGCATGACGACAGCGAAATAGCAAACATTTCTTGATTTGATGATGATAAATTTCTGTTGCAAATATCACAAATATATTTCATTTTCGCTCGCATTTTTGCAAGATTTTGTAAATTTCAAGAAAGAAAGGGCGAAAGAATCGGCTAAACGAAGTGAGCCGACGTTAACGAAGGTAAGTTTGTTTTAAATATTGATTTTATAATGGATTTAATTTAAAACCCGACGGCCTTTGCATATATGAAACAACTAAACAAGACAGCATATTATTTCAGTGTATCTTTAGTAATATTGATTCCCTTTTTTATGATATTGAATTTTTTAAATAAAAAAGAAAGCAGAGTTATTTGCAAACGAGAATTTGAAGTCATTTTATTGCAAACTCAAAGTTTATCGATAAAGCCATTTTAAAAGGCAGTTTAGTTTTATAAAGAACACTAGTGACTTTAAAACGTTTTGCGAAGCGTTTGTGGTTGAATTTTACCTTAAATTGAGGCTTATATTACGTATAATAACATACCTAACATATATATGTTGGGAAATTAATAATTTTGTAATTAAAAGTGATATTTTTTAGGCGATTTTTCATTTGTAAAAATATTCTTAAAAATTTATCGTGTTACCATGACAACTACTTCAGATACTTCATGTTCGGAAAATACAATGGTTTTGTCTGTTTGTCAGCAAGGCGAGGGTTTCTGCATGCATGTATTTTCTAGTATTAAATATGAAAGAGGATATCAAATATCAACATACCCCAGTGCGTCCAAGTAAAGTGACTATAATGTAGTGATCATTAGTGTCTGCCATCCTACGTCTGAAATTTTTGTTCTGACTTTCAGAAGAAGCATGGTCCAGTCTGCCATTTGAATAGATTTAAGCAGAATTGACTGGCTTTGTTCCGAAAGAGTCGTGTCTAATGCCTCGATTCTTGAAAATATCACATCGGTTGCCCCAATCACAACATCAGAATATACCCAGCGACCGCCTTGTGATGCCAAATTGCCGATACTTTCGTTGATGTTCTCCTGATAGGCACACCCAACAACATTCAGGGATTTCCGAATGAATTGCTCACCATTCGTTTTACCTCTTTTGCATCACAACCCAGTTATATCGATGCTGAGAGATCGATGGCGAGAAATTTCATATCTTCGGTTCTGTGCATGCTATGAAGACAGAAATACCACCATTCGATTCAGAAATAAAAGATTTAACTAATTCTTCCGTATAGTTTTAGTCATTATCAACATTGTAGCGATTTATGGGCCTTTGAAAGTCAAACACGATCATATTGTATCAAATTACGCAATTGTCTGAACAAAATATAGACTAGCCATACCTTTCGCCGAAAATAACTTCGGCCCCTTCGAATATATCGTCTTTGTAATAGTCGTGTTAGAATTCCCATTAAAAACACTATCTAAAGTGTTATTTGCAAGCCTGCATCTTCAAATCCGTAACTTCTATCAATATATTTCCATTTCTTGTCCGACTGTGAGCTCGAAGCACAGGGGGCAGAAAAGTACGATTGTGTTTTATAAATACCTTGTCATCAACCAATATCCCATATTTATATTACAACAATCCGCAGACATAGTCATAAAAGGATCAAAATTAGCTGATTTTTATTTTTTCGATAATATCATGCCTTCTACTTCATGTAATTCAAACATATTGCATTGCAACGACAATTTCCGAACATCTTACGAAAGGATGCCGAGGGTGTAACCGTACATAAATAAGAAAGGGATGAAACAATCAGTGGACGGTTCCGGCAATTCTAAAATTGAGAAAATTCTGAAAGTTGAAAGTTAAATTTGCAGCAAATCTATCTTTCGACTCACATATTTCTTATCGATAACACAAAATTCCATATCCTTTTCGATGTCATAAATTATTTTAGAAAAATGTCTGAAAGCCCTACCTTATTTCTCATAAAAGGGTACCCTTTTTTGAGATTTGTGTTGTAAGGGAATTGGTTCGTTTTAATTACCCTTTTACGTCGATCCAAGTTTCAACTTAAAAGCGAAAAAAAGGATTATCTAACGAATTTATACAAATCAAATCTCCATAAAAATAACTGAAGGGTACGATTATCGCTCAACTGCATCCTTTTGTAAAATGACGAAAAAGGGTACCCTTTTCTGTCAACCATGTTGTTTTGTACTAAGACGAAACAGAGTACCCTTTTCGGTCAACTATGTTCTTTACATAGTAATATGAAAAAGGGTACTCTTTTCTGTGAAATATGATCTGTTATAATAAGACGAAAAAGGGTACCCTTTTTTATTTAATCTGTTGATACTCAATCGGATTAAAAATGGTCTGGAATTTTACCAACTGCGTTTTCGCGTTAACGCACGTTAAAGCATAGCGTTTAATTTAAGTGTATACCAATGTATACCAATTCAAAAAGCAGTATAATTTATTCGCTTATTGTTAAATCAAAATGGCGGAGTACTTGGAGCAAAATATCGAAGATGTGAAAAACTATGTTCAAAAGAATTATACTTATCGGCAGATCAGCGACATTTTCAAGCAGCATTTCCATGGGGTTAGTCGAGGTTTCTCGGAGAGAAACATTCTGTTATTCTGTTCAAAGCGTGGAATAAGGAAACTGGACAATTTTGAAGAGGACACCATCAGGTACGCCGAAGCTAGGGGGGCAGGAGGGGCAGCCGCCCCCGTTGCCCTTTATACCACTAGGAGGGGCAAGGGGGGGCAAAAGTGCCCTTTCAATTTAAAGGATCGCCTTGACGAAATAGCGAATTGTCAGAAATGTTAGTGCAATTCTTTTACGAATTTGCTTCAGAAAACGCAAGAAATGCAGTCATTGGACACCATTATTCAACAGTCTATCAGTGAGGTATTGTGTGCTGTAACTGATTACTTTAAATATAGATATCAATATGCCATATATACGCATAGCGTTGGGTAATATTGTGAAGGCAAAACAGTTTAACATTCATAATTAATTGAAATTGAGAAGGATAAAAGTAACTAGTATTAATAGTTACCTTTGATGCCTCACGAATGTGGGACATCAAACTATTGCCAGAATGCTCAAACTGCAAGCAGTGAGCGTGTGATAATCAGTTACAGCACACAATACCTCACTGATAGACTGTTGAATAATGATGACCACTTCAAAATTGTCCAGTTTCCTTATTCCACGCTTTGAACAGAATAACAGAATGTTTCTCTCCGAGAAACCTCGACTAACCCCAGGGAAATGCTGCTTGAAAATGTCGCTGATCTGCCGATAAGTATAATTCTTTTGAACATAGTTTTTCATATCTTCGATATTTTGCTCCAAGTACTCCGCCATTTTGATTTAACAATAAGCGAATAAATTATACTGCTTTTTGAATTGGTATACACTTAAATTAAACGCTATGCTTTAACGTGCGTTAACGCGAAAACGCAGTTGATAAAATTCCAGACCATTTTTAATCCGATTGAGTATCAACAGATTAAATAAAAAAGGGTACCCTTTCTCGTCTTATTATAACAGATCATATTTCACAGAAAAGGGTACCCTTTTTCATATTACTATGTAAAGAACATAGTTGACCGAAAAGGGTACTCTGTTTCGTCTTAGTACAAAACAACATGGTTGACAGAAAAGGGTACCCTTTTTCGTCATTTTACAAAACGATGCAGTTGAGCGATAATCGTACCCTTTTCAGTTATTTTTATGGAGATTTGATTTGTATAAATTCGTTAGATAATCCGCTTTTTCGCTTTTAAGTTGAAACTTGGATCGACGTAAAGGGTAATTAAAACGAACCAATTCGCTTACAACACAAATCTCAAAAAAGGGTACCCTTTTATGAGAAATAAGGTAGGGCTTTTAGACATTTTTCAAAAATAATTTATGACATCGAAAAGGATATGGAATTTTGTGTTATCGATAAGAAATATGTGAGTCGAAAGATAGATTTGCTGCAAATTTAACTTTCAACTTTCAGAATTTTCTCGATTTTAGAATTGCCGGAACCGTCCACTGATTTGAAACGCCGAAAATCTTTCGTTCAATGTGCACCGCAACAACTGGTGACGGAAGTAAATTCGACATTGTAACCGGAAGTAGAACGGAAGTTAAAGGAAAATTGACCTATCATCTTCCATGACCTTTTAATCGAATTAACGGTTAATAATTTGAATGACAATAACAAATTTTAAAAAATATTGCGAAATTCAAACTCAAATTAGTCAAATATTAATATGGAACGTTTTGTCAACTAAAAGAAATGCGAATCACCCGATTCAAAAGCAACACACGCTCTTGTATCTAGATGGTATAAAGCTTTTCAATAATTTTAAAACAATTGTTCTTGAATCGATCAACTGTACGTGAATATATCCACGACTTTGAACTTTGTTTAATATGACTGTATAAATCCAAACGGCAGTCTTTACAAAACCCGGTCACGATTTAAACTCGTCTTCGCCGTGTGTGCAGACTTAAGATATATCAATAGACTATTTAAATTCAAAAATAAACTATACATGCACTTATGGGGCGAAAAGAATGGCAGTAAATTTAAATAAACTCTGAAACGGTTTTGTTAATTCGGTTAATATAGACCTTTTTGTAGTATAAATACCGGTGCATTTTGGCTTGTATTTTGTAGGCTTTGTACGAATTATCAAATAAGTGACAATTCTTTCAATAATCGGTGACAATTCAATTCAAGGTCTTCAAGGGGAATTCAATTCAGTGACAATTCAATGAGTGACAATTTATATGAGCATATTGTTATTTTGAAACTGTATACTATAAATCATAAAAATACTGTATGAGCTTGTCATATATTTAATATATATGATTAATAATATATGAATCAGTTGGAAAAATAGTTTTCGTCATGCGCAATATCTTTTAAGTGCGTAACTACGTCACTTCCGTCACCACCTGTTGCGGTGCACGTTGAAACAAAATAAGCCAAAATTGTAGTCCCAAAAATTTCGGTTTAATAACCGTTTCTTAAAATTTCCTTGTACAGGTATGCTAAGTGTATCATATCTAAACTGTATACAAAAAAATAAAAGGTTTTGGTTCAGAAACGCGCCAGTTATATCCATTCGAAATATTTCACGATCGGGGGTTTCATCCCTTTCTATTATTTGTACGTGTAAGCAAAGTCAATCGTTCTAGTATGAGCCCACGCTACTATGGTCAGACCTTGTAATACAATGTTTGAATTACATGAAGTATTAGGCATGATATTATCGAACATCAACATAATTTTCATCGTGATGAAACCTGGATGAAACTATGCGATATATTGGTTGATGACAAGGTATTTTAAATAAACACAATCGTACTTTTCTGCCCCCTGTGCTCGAAGTGAGTTAATCCCAACCGGAAATACGACTGAAAACTAGCCTGCATGGCAGGCGGTCTAAAATACCGCCTGCTGGGTTTGGCAGTGTAATTTGATAACCGCCCACTTTTTTGTCCGGGTCCAGCAAACACTAAATATATTAATAGTCAAACTGTCAAATTATGTTATTGTTTGGTCGCAAAATTGCAAATGTATAAAAATATGTCGAAAGAAACGCCATTGAAAGTTTCAATCAGGACCGAATAAGGCGAATAACGACAAGAGGTAGAAAAGCAAGCGCGGAAAATGTAAATGAAGTCGACATCCCGATATCAATAAATAAAACACGCACTTCGTTAAGATTCCAATCCCAACTAGTATAATTAGTGTGGGATTGGTATTATAATCTGATACAGTCATCAGATACCAATAAATAAAACATGCATTTCGTTAAGATTCCAAACCAACTAGTATAATTACTGTGGGATTGGTATTATAGTCTGATACAGTCATCCAGATAGCAATGAATAAAACATGCATTTCGTCAAGATTCCAATCCCAACAAGTATAATTACTGTGGGATTGGTATTATAGACTGATACAGTCATCCAGATACCAATAGATAAAACATGCATTTCGTTAAGATTCTAATCCCAAGTAGTATAATTACTGTGGGATTGGTACTGTAGTCTAATACAGTCATCCAGATACAAATAAATAAAACATGCATTTCGTTAAGATTCCAATCCCAACTAGTATAATTACTGTCGGAGTGTCGGATTGGTATTATAGTCTGATACAGTCATCCAGATATCAATGAATAAAACATGCATTTCGTCAAGATTCCATCCCAACTAGTTTAATTACTGTGGGATTGTTATGAGCGCCCTGAAGGGGTAAAATGGGAACTGGGATTGATCTAATTTTAGACTGGAAAAATGGGAATTGTGTTGCTGGAACTGGGATTTGGCCACTGGGAATGGGAAATGAAGTCCTCAAAAATGGGAATGGGATTGAGGTAATGCAAGTCGATTCCCAATTTTTCTACATTTTAAGTGTTTTAAAATACAATTTTGATCCGTTTCCGGTGTCTTCGGTCATGATTTTTGTTGTTAACTACTTATATTATTCACAGCGCTACCTGTGAACAGGCATACTCTAGCGATCGGAATTCTGGGTTTTCTGATTATGCGTGTCCCAGAATGCTGCAAATGCCATTTCCGGGATTCAAATTTAAAAATTTTCCTGTGCGTTCGGCACGAGCCCCCTGATATTTCATAAAGTGTCCACCACTTGCACACACGGTGGCTTAAAAGGTCTTAAAACTGTTTATTCTACCGATAAATAAAGGGTTGTTTATTGACTGGGATTTCAATAATTCGAACTGGGATTTCTAATAAAAGTCCAACTGGGACTGGGATTTTGCCAAAATTTCAGGTGGGAAATGGGATTTTGACCCCCGCCCCCCTTCAGGACCCTTTGGTATTATAGTCTAAAACATTCATCCAGATATCGATGAATAAAACATGCATTTCGTCAAGATTCCAATCCCAACTAGTATAATTACTGTGGGATTGGTATTATAGACAGATACAGTCATACAGATATCAATGAATAAAACATGCTTTTGTTAAGATTCCAATCCCAACTAGTATAATTACTGTGGGATTGGTATTATAGTCTGATACAGTCATCCAGATACCAATAAATAAAACATGCTTTTCGTTAAGATTCCAATCCCAACTAGTATAATTACTATGGGTTTGGATGAATAAAACATGCATTTCGTTAAGATTCCAATCCCAACTAGTATAATTACTGTGGGATTGGTATTATAGTCTGATACAGTCATCCAGATACCAATGAATAAAACATACATTTCGTCAAGATTCCAATCCCGACTAGTATAATTACTGTGGGATTGGTATTATAGTCTGATACAGTTATCCAGATGCCAATGAATAAAACATGTATTTCGTCAAGATTCCAATTCCAACTAGTATAATTACTGTGGGACTGGTATTATACTATAGTCTGATACAGTCACCCAGATACCAATAAATAAAACATGCATTTCGTTAAGATTCTAATCCCAAGTAGTATAATTACTGTGGGATTGGTACTATAGCCTGATACAGTCATCCAGATACCAATAAATAAAACATGCATTTCGTTAAGATATATTCCAATCCCAACTCAATAATTGCTGTGGGTTTGGATGAATAAAACATGCATTTCGTTAAGATTCCAATCCCAACTAGTATAATTACTGTGGGATTGGTATTATAGTCTGATACAGTTGTAGTGATAGTCACTCGATATCACTAAGCGGATATTATGATGTTTTGGCTCAAAGACATTAATAACTTTTGGAACTTCTACAAACATTATTTTTAGTCATATTATTTTAAACCTTTTATGAAGTAGACTCGCCTAGATTTAATCTTTACGCCGCAAAAACTATTAACATAAAATTTCCTCTTGGCAGCCAACACTTGTACATATTTATATCTTGTTATCACTTCTAGCCTAACTGTATTAACGCGCCTTAATTATCTTGACACTAATCTTAATTGCTTTTCCGCCTCGCCGCTTCTAACTCGCGTATAAAATAACTTGTTAATATTCTTAGTAGAACAGTCTTACTTAGCTTTGCGCTCTAGCGAGTAATCGTGCTCAACTCATTACTAGATATTAAATGACGACTCCACAATAGTGAAGTAAAATAAATGTATCAAATTATCTATTAGCGTTCTACGTATTTTCACAAACACTATAACAAATCAATACTCGCGCTAAATTGGTGATCCCGACGAGAATTATTTTTACTTCTACGCCGCAGTAAATCGATCTCCTTCTCATCAACCCTCCTGCAGAAGAACCCTACATCAAACTGAAAACCGAACTCGTCAAACGCACCTCCGCGTCTCAGCAAAAGCGATTAAACCAATTGCTGCACGCCGAAGAGTTAGGAGATCGAAAGTCAACTCAACGCTACCGTCGTATGCAACAGCTGCTCGGTGATATCCAACTCGAACCCTCCATAATGAAACAGTTGTTCCTCCAACGTCTCCCAGGCAACGCTCAACTGATTTTAGCCTCTACCGCAGACGAAATGGACACAGCGATCTTTGCCAATCAACCCCAAGTTTCAAAACACTTGCCATGCCTTCAATTAAGTCACTTAATGTAGCTGATTAGTATCGTTTTGAATCGTTTGTATTGTACTAATATATCCTGTGACGGAAAATTAACAACTGACATTCAACAAAAAATTAACTCAGACTTGAACAGTGTTCATAATTGGCTATTAGCTAACAAACTAACTTTAAGTCTTGAGAAAACAGAATATATGATTGTTGGTTCGAGACAAAAGCTTAATCAAATAAATTCAGATCCTGACATATTAATAGGAGACCACACGATAAAGAGAGTTTCTAACAAAAAATTCCTAGGAGTGGTTCTTGACGAACAACTTAATTGGCATAACCATATAGATAATCAATGTGCAAAAATTTCAAAAAACATTGCACTTTTGAGAAGAGCAAAACGTTTTCTGACAGAAAATGCCCTTATTACAATTAGGCCGTATCCTGTGACCCCAAAAGTCGCTTAGAAAACAAGTTTCGTTGCCCCCATTCGGAGAATACTTTTAGTTTACATAAATCTATAGATTTTGATACGCTGAGTACGAATTCAGTTGTTGTAACTCGCACAGACCTGCAGTTTTTTTGTACTTTACGATCAAACATCAACATTTTTTATTAAAATTTCCGCCATTTTGTTCAGGAAACTTCATGTTATATACAGTTATTGTACTAGTCCAAGTCTCTTAGCAGGGGGGTTGCACGCGGTATTACGCAGTTTGTTATCATTCTTCTGAGAAAAATATACAGAAATGAAATAAAAATATAGATATTTTTTCACAATATAAATGCAAAAGGTACTGGTACATGTTTGTAAATAATTAGGAATTAATCTATTATTCTTTATTGCATCAACTTTTGTTTTTTTGGCTCATCATGATGTAAAATTGCAAAGACTGTCACTATATCCATAGACATAAATTGAAAAACCAAGCTAGGCCGGTTGTTATATTGTAGCTGTAATAATTGGGGCTATGTCCTGTGCAGCCACCATTTGCTAATGTAAATACTTAAATAACAATAAAGTAATTAAAGAAATATAGCTAATCTAGGTTGGGTTAACTCCATATAAACAGACAAAAAGTAGCCTGTCTGTCAGAGAGTGAAAGCCATCTTCTAAAAGTTTTTATTTATAAAGCTTAATGTCCCATAATATGGGAAAAATGTTATTATAATACAAGAAAATGGAACTAATTATGTGCAGATTTATTAAATAGATGAGTTAATTTTATTGAGGTCAGCTGCTACTAATAATTTGATGGGCAATGGTCTACAAATAGGTCTAACATTTATTGAACAATATATTGTGCTCCTTATTCATTGTTGACAAAAATTTCAAAGAAAAATTGCCTATTCTGGCTATTCACATTGCAAGGCCAAAATTATGTACATAATTTCAGTAATAAATTAAATAAATTTACCAATGACAAGTGCGACTAGCTGTGAGAGTCTTTGTGGATATAGTGACAGTCTTTGCAATTTCACATCATGATTAGCCAAAAAAAACAAAAGTTGATGCAATAAAGAATAATAGATTAATTCCTAATTATTTACAAACATGTACCAGTACCTTTTGCATTTATATTGTGAAAAATATCTATATTTTTATTTCATTTCTGTATATTTTTCTCAGACTAGAATGATAACTGACAAACTGCGTAATACCGCGTGCAACCCCCTGCTAAGAGACTTGGACTAGTACAATAACTGTAAATAACATGAAGTTTCCTGAACAAAATGGCGGAAATTTTAATAAAAAATGTTGATGTTTGATCGTAAAATACAAAAAAACTGCAGGTTTGTGCGAGTTACAACAACTGAATTCGTACTCAGCGTATCAAAATCTATAGATTCATGTAAACTAAAAGTATTCCCCGAATGGGGGCACCGGAACTGAACGATAAGCGGCCACAGAATACGGCCTAAATGTACAATTCACTAGTCCTACCACATTTCACTTACTGCTCAACAGTTTGGCACAACGGAAATATCACCCATATTGACAAATTAAGTAAATTACAAAAAAGAGCAGCACGTGTTATCACTAACTCAGGGTATGACATAAGATCAACAGAGATCTTAAATAGATTGAATTGGGAGCCTATTGCAAATATCCTCGAACAACGTGAACAAGCAATGACATTTAAGGCAATTAACAAAATGATACCAAAATATTTAACAGAAATGTTTACTATGTCCCAGAACGACAATTTGCATTGAGAAGTAACGAACGAAAACTTCACTTATCAAAACCAAACACTAACTTCCTTAAGAAAAGTTTTTCCTACCGCGCAGCAGTGTCATGGAATAAACTTCCAAACGAAATTCTCGAGGAGCATGAGCATCTTTCATTGAGTCAGTTCAAAAGGCTTATTAAAAATTGCTAAGATAGCGAAATTTTCCCGAAATTTTATCGAATGTTTATTTTCATTGTAAGGTCGTTATGCATGTTATAATTACTGACCCGAATCAAAAGTAATTATTTTCGGCTGGAAGACTACGTTGCTGCTTGTTGGGACCGTATGACAATGAATCTATCCAACGTTACACTAGACATTTGTGAGGACATGCATGTAATGCATCGTGATCATAGAACAGATTTCAGTTTAATTAATCGCCCTAAATTAAAATCTCCACAAGCGGAGGTCAATTATAGAGTTCTAGTTTACATATTATCATTAATGATAAGGTTAATTCAAAGAGGGTATTAAACTGGATAAACACGCGAATAGAACTTATGGTGTGTTCTGCACATGCGTATATCTAGGATAAAATCCCACAAGCGCAAACGAAACTATTTCTCTATAAAGTTGAGCTGAAAGGACACACAGTGATCGTTTTAACAGTGCTTCAGGCGCCCGATGATATTGTATGAGGGGCCTTTAGCACTGTCAACTTCTCATCTTGAGATGTTCACGTTATCGCGTGTACTTGTCAGGATGACGAAGGATTGCGAATAATGTCTGTGTGCACTGATACACGCTGCATTATTTTTAATAATGCTGTGTGCACGCTGCATTATTTTTAATAATGCTGTGTGCACGCTGCATTATTTTTAATAATGCTGTGTGCACGCTGCATTATTTTTAATAATGCTGTGTGCACACTGCATTATTTTTAATAATGCTGTGTGCACGCTGCATTATTTTTAATAATGCTGTGTGCTATTTTAGCCCGTATAAACATTTACCCCTGGGAATTTCCCTACAATCAAAAAAGACCGCTCCCGTTTTTCAGAAGAACGCTAAAACTTCTCGACATTCGCTGATATAATGCAGAGAGAAAAAAATAGGTTATTATGACTGTCAGTAATTTTATAGATTGTCAGCTTGCACGCAACGCGGAATGTTTAAATATTTTATTATTGGTGGCGCACTCTACTTAAGTATATAGATCTATTTTCACGTTAGTTATGGTTTATTTTCACGTTATTTTCACGTTTATCGTAATTGTAGTCAGGGTTTCGTAGCAACATTTTCCGGTTGATAACAAAATGTGTAATGCATGATCATAATGGTATTTCTGGGAGGGTTGATGGGATGCGTACTTCTTAAGAAAACGTCAGCATCCGCAAGAAAAGGTCAGTATCTGCTGGTCCATACAGACATTTTCAAGATATATGACTTTTTTGAGATATGCCTAATATACTATAGATTACGTTACGAGTTTTTCGTAATATACGGAATAGAATTTACCCACAAAATAAGCTACCACCTTGGTTATACTGATTTTTAACTCGTGGGGCAGATTATTTTATATAAATCTCAGTCATCTAAAACATAATTAATTCAATCTCTTATAATAACACTGTTAATTAATGACCAATTTTTTAACATTACAATGGAAGGACAGGTTATTTTTAAATAAACTTCATATAAGTTATTAAATCCTCGTAATTAAGTTTTCTACATTGATGCATCGATCTTTTATACAGTGGGGTAATTGAGGACGAGGGAGCCCTTAAGCATATTTGGTGCGGGGGCCCCTGTTGACATGCATGTTCTTATTGTTTGTCTGAGATATTATATTTATATTGAATATTGAGCATGTTAATATGTCAAGAGCAGACGCAGTGGACAAAGATGCATGGTTATAGTGCGACAGAGCATGATTCCCATTGTCCTATACTTTGATTTTGCGACAATTGGACGTTCCGCATCAGGTATGAACGTTTGCTGTGGTCTGTGTCTAAAGCCAGTTTTCCACTTCAATCGTATCGTAGCGAAGCGCGCGTATTTCTTTGTTTTCTGACCACTAGAGTGGAGCTAATTACTTCGACACAAAAGAAAATGCTACGGTACGTTACGATACAGTTGAAGTGGAAAACCGGCTTAATTTCGTCCAAACTATATTGCGTAGGGCGTTAGCTAAAGGCCCTGTTACAAGGTGCAATTTTTCATGCAACTTGTCTCGCAATGGCGTTACGAGATGAGTTGCACAAGTCATTGCACTGTTTAAAATTCCTTGCAATGGTCAAAATCTTTGCGAGACAAGTTGCATGGAAAATTGCACCGTGTAACAGGGTCTTAAGTTTTAACTGTGCAGAATAGGATTTGTTAATTAACAAGGGAATTAGTTAACTAGGTGTAAAAATTGAGTTTTCAGAGCCACAGATTTCATTAGTCTATAGGTATAAAATGGTAGTTTGCAGAATAGCGGATGGCATAAATAGGATTTAGCCTTGGTATACCAGCAGTGATTGGCAGAATTTTGGATGACAATGCGTGAAGTGTACAACCGAAATTTTACACAATGCGAACCATTGTACATAAATCTGAGTATGAAGATTGTGCTGCCTGTTTGGACTCGTATACCATGCTTGTATACGGCGAACCGTGTGGTCGGCATCGGTGTTTCTAATCGTGACGTGTTTTTTTTTATGGGTTTCAGTTATAACGGTTGGGTGATCATAGTATATTGTTGCGGGCGATTATGGTTCTGGTCAGTTTACAGTTTTGTTTTATTCACAGTTTTGTTTTGTTCACAGTTTCGCTTTGCACTAGTGTGCAGTAATGACTGCTAAATCGTGACTTTAGTAAGTGCATTCGTTCGGTCCTCTTGATTTGACGGCGTATACGCTGGATTCATGTGCGCTGTTATGTTGAACAGTGATAGTAATTTAGTGCTGGAGAATCGCGATTTTTACCGGCAGTTAGTAAGCATACACGCCATAAGGTGACAGAAATCTTGTTACTATTGGGATCTGTTGATAGCTTATTACGAAGACCGTATTGGTATGTCTGGTATGACTGGTATGCCAGAGCTCGAGAACTGCATGATAATCAAGGTATAACTTAGGTTTATCGGTGTACGGAAGCGAAAAAATTAGGCGGGCATAACGAAATTTGCTCGATTTTTCCATTTTGCTTGACCAGTTAATTCCCTGCTATATTTAAGAAACGTTTCAAAAAGGCTAGAAATATTTTGTCACATCGTCCTGTTTTCTTGCATTTTTTACTATTATCTTACATATGTCTTCTTTTTCACTTTATTTTCCGCATTTTTTCAAAACTTACGTTCAACAATTGCGCGACTTACGTTCAAAATTTGCCAAACTTATCGACATTTCAATTTTTCTGAAGGGCACGCAGGTGCCCCCCCCCCCTATTTCCCCACACTATGCCCCCACCCTATGCCCCCACACTATGCCCCCACCCTATTTCCCCACACTATGCCCCCACCATTAAAAGGGTAAGGAATTCAAGGTTTCTGTACTACTTTCGGAAGATGTAAAGCCGGTGGTATACCTTCAAGCGAAAACTACATTCAGTGGTATGATTGGTTAGCGAAAAAAAAATTACCGTGAAAAAATAGGACGCGGTGAACTTCCCTTCCTCCAAGCAATTTCGCCCAGTGAGAAAGCGGCGTTGAGAAAATATGAAAATTTCTGGTTGGGACTGTGACTTTGATTCCTGGTCTAAATTTTCCATATTGCTAACAGCCTGATATTTATAAACTGTAACATATATTTTGAAATATTTTCGCAAAAGCTCTTTAATAGCAGCTGTATTATGTATTTCAAATCAGTAACACTGAAGTGAAAAAGCTATGGATAACAGTGCCGTAGGAAGCTGGGGAAGACTTGACAGAGAAGACTTGACAGAATTCAGAATTCAGAAAACAGCGTTTTAGTATGTCGAAAATTACAATTTAATAGTACTAAATGGGCGAAGGCGTATTTAATTAACTATATATATTGGATAAGTTGCAGGAAAGTATGGGTAAATCTTCATTCTTTGCAGTTTGTCAATTGTCATGGATAATGTAGCAGCTTAAAATAAATCAAAATACTTGCGATAGATGAACCAGGCGGAAATCGTAATCTTAGGATAAATATTAATGCCCAGCATAAAACACGTAAAAGAGCCATAACAAAAATATAATTTTAAATATTTATTTGAAAGCTAACGTTTCGTCTTTAACTTAAGACATCTTCAGAGCAATGACATACAAAGCGGAAAACACAGAAATATGAATAAATTACAACTATTTACAAGATATTATATTACAAAAGTAGAAAGAGGAATGGATCTGAGTAGAAGTAGAGGGACCGAGCTGCCCTGTAAGTTGAGAGAGGGTTTGAGTTTGTTAATGAGAAAAGTTTCTCCAATGAAGTGTTCGTCTGGAGAAGAGCAACAAGAAATAATCTTAAAATCATTAAGAGAGGCGGAGTGACCAGTGCTATCAAGATGGGAAAGGATACTAGACATTGTCGGATTGCTGCTTTTACTGCCTGTTAGAGGAGAAACACCCAAATGTTCAGAAACTCGTGTGTGGAAGTGACGGACCGTTTCCCAAATACGTTGCGGAACAGCAACGACACGTGAAGGAATACACAACACAAGATCTTAAAGCGTTAGGAATTTTGTCCTTAAAGGTGAAGAGTTGAGACAAACGTAAAGTTGGACGAAACTATTTAAATGTATCGAGTAGCCACAGATTATGACTGGTCGATTGTCCTTGACACATATTGTATAGACTCTACAATTTTTGAGTCCCTGACCGTTTTGTGATGACGTAAACTTTATAGGTATATGCGCCGAGTGGACTGAACTAACATTGGTAGCCTACTTGCAATGGGGGGTGATGAGATAACCTGTTCCTTGCCCGCGGTAGGAACGAGTGCTCTCTGCTCTCTCAGGCAAAATGTCTCTTCACCCTGCTGACGAACGCTAAAGGACACATGATTTTGAAAAAAAGAATGATTATTAGCAAATTATTGGGGGGGGGGGCTGCAGCCCCAGCCCTCCGGTTGCTACGGCCCTGGATAGAGTTTTAATCAGCGGAAACGGGATCGGTACTTCAACAGCCAATTTGCTATGCCGCATGAACAACGCGATATAAAGATTACAAAAATCATTATTGTGTTAAATGATGACTGAAAATGAAATGCAATTCTAAAGAACATTCTCGTTTACTGATATTTTTGTGTGTGTTTTTGACGTTGTTAAGATTATGCAACGCGCAAAAATTATAGAGAGGGCTCAGCCCCCCAAGTCGACATGAAATTTTAACAAAGGGGGCGGGGGGGCTCAGCCCCCCTGAGCCGCCCCCCTCTCCACTACACCACTGGAGGCAAGAAGGTTTGCGGGCAAGCTCCGCCAATTGCCAGGGTTGGCATCGTAGGACGTTTCCCGGTATATTTGACTATTATTAGCGGATTATCAGCATTCTCTCCTCGCTGTGAGTGATATATATGTTATAGCGCTATTCAGAAAGCACTAACTAGCCCCTTCTAATTAGGGGGGTGTCTACCAGAATTGCCCTGCCAAAACCGATTATGCCCTACAGCAAATTTTTATTTCTGCATGGTCACTATTTTTCCCAAAAATGTTGGCGAGGGGGGGTGGTTGAAATTTTTTTTCTGGGCATAAACCAGTTAAACTAAGGGTTAAAACTGTGCAAATTTCCGTTAAAACATAGGCGAAACCCTTATTTTTGGAACAATATCTGTATACTTAATTTAGGTCTATAAATTTTATTCAATTTCCTCTGAAAGCCCTGTAAGTCACTTAATAAGAGACATTCTATCATTTAAAATCTTTGATTGCCCTGCCAATCCAGATGATTCGTCCTGCCAATCCAGATGATTCGTATTTTGGGGGTGTCACACCCCCCCCCCCATAATTCCCTCAAGTTTCGCCCCTGGATGTGTTTAAAACGATGTTTCCAGTGTTTGGGGGGCTGTAGTAATTTGTATGAATCTTCAGTCGATCCCTCAAAAATTGCGGATATTACTGGATAAATTTTGCTAGTAAAGTTAACGGTAGCAGTTTTCTCTTTTCATCGAATAATGGGATGTGTGTACTTCCATAAATACTTGTGCCATCACTAGAAAATTAGGGCAACCTCGGTGTTATGACGGAAAGTAGGTTAGTTATTTTGTGAGTAGCAGTGTGCGGTCCATTGTTGGGGTTGAAAAATTGTTTGTTGTATAGTTGTACTCATGTAGTAGTCTAGAGATGTTCTTAATTAATACCATCAGAGGCGATGCGTTTCTTTTTTCTACAACATATCAGGCATGACTACAAAAAAAAATTAGATCATGGTTTTATCACTTTTATGACGGAATGACAAGTATTGTATCCTATTCACAGCGGCAATAATTATATTCAAAGTGAATATAAATAACAAAGAATGAGTTAAAAAGCTTAGGCGTGCCCCACGCGCAAGTGCAGTACACACTCTTGAGACTATAAAAGGGCGAGTAGAACTGGAAAATCCACCTTTCGCTCAGTTCTTTCCGGCGGCCAAGCATGAGAAAAAACGTCTATCCACCTCCCACAAAATCACGTAAGTCGTACACACCCTGCATCCGAAGCCAAGCTGTTCGAGCTTGGCTTATGTTGCAAGATCACATTCTGTTCATACTTTAATTTCCGCTGAGCAGATAGGTGCATGAGGGCTGTGAAATAGGTGGTATCAAACTTTCTCCTTTGATTTTTATCCCACGAAAGATTGTTTGATGGTTTCATACCAAGGACGTTGGCGGTAGTGAGAACTTACCACGTTGCCACGCCTTTTCACCTTTTGTGGTGTAAAAACTCATATGGTCAGAGAATAAAACAGCATAGCAAAAGTTCAGATGTAGCATTGCCCTGTAAAGCGTAGAATCGTCAGGAAAAGAGCAAAAATGCTGGGTAACAACATGGCGCGGTTACTGCGCGATATTTGTGGTTTTAACAAAAGATAATTACAATTAGGTACCCAAATTGTAGGAATTTGTGCATTGAGAGATTTCTAAGGCAAACGTGCGGTCTACACGGGGAACATATAAATATTTTCTTGTTGACTAGAGTGGTGCCTTTGGTAGTTTTCAGTCAGTCAGCCGATATTTTTCTTCTACGTACTTAAGACACAAACCATATTTTATCAAGATATGATGGTCTGGAAGATATGATGGTCTATATGTTTCTTCTGAGCAGAGTTGCAAAACCTGTTCAAATTTCCTCCGGATGAAATTTAATGTTTTCAAACCTTCCTCAAAATAAATAAATAAATACTAAAATATGGCTTCATCAAATAGCAATATACTAGAATAAATAAACTCAACTGATTCTGAAAGCATAAAGTTTGAAAGAGACATGTCGTTAAATGCAGTACATCATTCTAATGTATAATTTGCCGTAATAGATTTATACTTTGGACAAATTGGACAGTCTTTACCTACTACATCTACATCCTATATGATATATTGAATATAAAAGAACATATAAAAAATACAGTCATAGACTTGAGAGTCAAGATAATCTTTAAATGTCATGGTTTCTGAATCTGTAATAAAAAGCACAACAGTAGTACATACGTAAAAATTGAGAAAATCAACAACTTGTTTCCGGGTGATATTGACAGGTGTGAAAAATGTTGTGCTGCCCACTATGAACAAGTTGTCAACAAAATTTGCAACAACATTGTTGACAACTTGTTCATAGTGGGCAACACAATCTTCCTGTCGATATCAACTGAAGTTGATGATTTTATGCCTGTACACATATTATATAGAGGTCAGCAGTAAAACTATGGCAAGAACATTCCAGAGGTGGTATTTGATGTTTCTGTACTTGTGGTTTTGAAAAGCATTTGACAGTATTTAGGTCTTTAGACGTACCAATCGCCCAATTTCACAGTCAGCGAGGCAGCGAATGCTCTCACTTGTTTCAAGCAAAGTGCTAAATTTAAACCATGCAGTATAGTGCCCTGCATGGCGGTTTATAGTCAATGGCAATGTTTGGAATGGTTGAAAATCAATGGCAATGGCAATATAATTTGTGAGAATTGACGGTGTAGGTATATGAGGTATGAAAACAATGATTTCGATTATAGGACCTTTATTTATGATTTTTGTGGCTGTTTACCACATTTCACCTTGGCCATATTTATATAATTATTACAATGTTTTGTTGCTACAGCAATGATGGCTTATTTAATTTATAACTATTATTTATACTCTAAAAACATTGGAATCATGTAATCAAATAATCTTTGAATAATATAATAATGTTGAAGGTGAATTTCTTATTGTAACCATGAAGAATACCTCTTAGTAATAGCCTCACGTTATTTGCGGTGCAATGGTTTATGGCGCATCTGATGCTTGCATAACACTTATACATTTTAATTTTACAGAATATTTTCAGTTATTGTGTTCTCAGTATTCTCCAATTAATGTCATGTTAAAGTGCATCGACGATGAATTTTTAATAAAGTTGAGAGAAAGGATTTGTTCAAGGTATTGTTCAACATCAGACAAAGGTCTTGTATTTTGTGGCTTTCAAGTTTGCCGCCATTTCAGACTATCATATGGTAATAGAACATGCGCGACGACATGCACTGTATACATGCATGTACGATTCCCTTGATGAAGTTCTGCTGTATTATTATATTGGAAGCACTTGTTTTGATGAACCGCTATGGCAAGCACTTGTTTTGATGAATTTGTTTGGCTGCTGACGAGGCAGGATATTTTCGAATTGAATTGCATAGTTGCAATACGCATTTTTTATTGCCCAACGAAGGTGCAACAAGAGCCGAGTTTCAAACGTCAAAAAGTACCTAAAAGTCTTTGAAACTATTCAAAACGAAGAAAAATAGACCTAAAATAGAGAAAAAGAGCCAGGGCGCATGTGTTGTGGTTAAGGAACTTTCTCAACACGTGTTTTGTTAGAGAAAGTCGAATTTACAAGGTAAATTTTGCAACGTTCATATAACTATAAATTAGTTGCGTTTTGACTATATATATACCCAGGACGAAAAGCGTGTCATTAAACAGCTTTAACAAAGATACTATATAAAGATATTAAATGTGTGTTTGCACCTCTAATAAGCTGACTAAAGCGGTTAAATAAAAAGTTACATTTAATAGCAATTAGTCTGAATAAAACACCTCGTTTGGAAATTGACAGGTTAAGGGGGGGGGGG
>CACRXK020004827.1:11815-30185 GCA_902702795.2 Paramuricea clavata | reverse complement strand
AAATGTGGGCGAGGTGTTGTTGCATGCATGCATTTTTAGTACAAAAAATATATATTTAGTATAAAAGTGTACAAAGCCTTATACAGTGTGTATAAAAAGCCTTATACAGTGTGTATAAAAAATCAGCGCGCTATTGCCATTGAATTTCTCGGCGTATGAACAAATTTTTTTCATATTCGAAAGATCAGGCTTTTAGCTATTGAATGACATGTTTTTCATGCCAAGTGGAGAAAAAATAAGCAAGTACTAGTCCGATAAAAAATGTGTAAAAAATCACCTCTGTGCCCATATAATTAAAGGAATAAAGCAGTGCATAACAAAACTCAAAAGAAAAAGCAATTAATCACCCACTTGTCATAGACTAGCTAAGGTTTATTCCTACTTATGAATATATGCGTAGTTTATTGAAGTGAAATTCATCAAAGAGGGTTAATAATTTCAATGGTTTTAGACCCATCTCTCCACGGTGAAAATATGCGATTGTGACTAACATTTCAGTTTATCGGATTCGTATTTGCTCATTGTTTATCTTTTTGGCACGAAGAACATATCATTCAACAGCTAAAAGTCTGATCTTTCCGAATATGAAAATTCTCGTTTATACGCAGAGTAATTCAGATACAATAGCGCGCTGAAGTTCGATTACCTTTTTTTTATATATACACACTTTATAAGTTCAGCTAGCGAGCCAAATGAATTATAATGAGCTGCCTCGCCTAGTTACGTTGATCATGCATGTATAATTACTTAACAACCATTATATATCTAATGATATTTATAAATATTCTGCCGTTGGGCTGTTATAAACCGAAACTAACATTGCTGCTCTCACACAGCTGGGGATTATTGCGTCTTGCTATTATATATTGTTCATGAACTTAATTATTAAAATTCTTGTCCACTCTCTCTCTCTCGCTCTCTCTCTGGAATGTTCTCAATGCATGGCCGGATACCAAGGTTGTAATTTAAGTTGTATAACAGAAGCTCTTCTGTGATTTCAAATAGATTGAAATGTGACAACAGTTCGACTTTGGGTGAGTATTGCTTGATACGTTTAAAAAATTAACTCTCTATAAGTCTTAAAATTAATTACAACGCGTTAGGAATTTCCTTACAATCAATTTTATTACTTCGGTCGTTCGGAGCAGATGACACGTATAAACATTCCTGTTACAGCGTTGTCTTTTAATTTAACAAAATCTCAATGTGCGTATGGATGAACTTGATCCTCATGCTTTAACCACTGTTTCATTACACTTGATTTTGACATAACCAACTATCGCAGTTTTAATTTAAACAATCGGTCAAGTGCCTTATGTTCATAAACTCAGTATAGTTGAGAATACATTATTAAGTAGTGTACCCACATGGTAGTGAATGCTGCCTTGGTATAGCATGCCTTGGTATAGCAGTGTTCCTAAATCTTTCATATTTTAAAGAACAAGGATAAGAAATATTTTAATGAATTGGAATCATCCATAATTTGTACATCAACATTTTCAAAAACGTACCACAATAACAGGCATGCAGGTGACATTTAACATGTGCGACTGTGCGTCTCACTAAATTTGTGTGTTTAATAATAATTTTTATCAAAGAAGGCAAAAATATATACAAGACAACCTCACATGTGAAATCTGTTCACTTATACGCACTGCATGCCTTGTGATGCAGCACAAGTATAAATTCAAATGACAAAGAATTTTTATCCTAAAACATAATTAATTATGTTGATCACACGGCACAGCATGCAAGATTTTTGCTGCCGAGCGCAGCGAGGCAGCACCACTGAGCTATAATATTATTGGAGGACGTGCTCGGCATAAAAAATGTCGCCAAAAACATGGAGGATTTCAGCCTTTGCTGACGCCAGAATGACGCCATCTGGTTTCTTTTGCTCATGCAATTACCACTGAACAAGGCTCAATTTTGAGCCGGCTACTGCGCTACAATTTCCACTCCTCCTGGTTTTTGAAAAAATATTTTGTTTTTGCAGTCGTAGATTTGGATTTTTGACATAATATTTGGACTTCGACTATTTTTTTCAAAGATGTGCAGTTTGTACAAGTTATCCTTGTTCGCTAAAGACAATAAACATAGAGAAATATCGGCAAAGACGATATTTGAAGTCTGTTGAGACGAGCTGACAGCCTGACGGGTAAATAATATTTCACAGTTCAGTGAGTTCACATTCTCGAGAACCTGAGTACTGTAAATATTATTGGTGGGATATTATTGTCTTATTGGTGAGATATGATTATATTTAAATATGATGCTTAATGCTTTATTTTAGCCAGGGGTATTTAAAGTTTTGGTTGTAGAAAATACGTCGACTTTATAATATAGTTTCATTTATTTTTATTAAATATGGCTGATATGTTACAACCATATGGTTACAACCCATTTTTACAAACTCGTACCCAGGGTATTACCTTCGCTCACCCCCTGCTGCGGAAATACCCTGGTGCCGGCTGGTCACGTGGCTCCCAGATTTTGGGTGCTGAAATAAATTGCTATTTAGGGAGGGGTGGTTAACAATGATTTGTTACGTATTGAAATTGTTACCTCCGCCAGGAGGTTATGTAATCATCTGGGTTTGTATGTACGTATGTGTGTATGTATGTATGTATGTATGTATGTATGTACTGTACATGCTAAATAAATACCGGAAACATCTGCATATTGGACAAAAAAAACCCAATTAATGGCACTTGTTTACCAAGTGGAAAATACAGTAGATTATTATTACTTGAAAAGAATATGAAAACTTGCAACAAACTAATCATATCACGTTAAAAGACATATGTTTGTTCTTCCTAATTGTGTTCTTCTAGACGTTTTGAACATTGGTACCAACAATCACATGTGTAAATATGAAAATCCGAAGTACACTTTACAGTATATAGTAATTATTGCATTATTAAACAAAATAAATTAATACATACAGTGTATCTATAAGGCAATATAAATAAATGAAGTTTTTTGGTATAATCAATCCCCAGGACTTTGGGTCGTAAGGCAGCACATCCTTTGCGATAGTAACTTCTAGTTATGTCGTATTTCAGCCGCGTTTATACTGCTTGGCGCATTCGTTGCGTTATACATTTATATTCACAGATTTATTACCAATAAATCAACACTATATGATAATATAGAACTCACAAAGTGCAGTCAGCTTTTTATAAATAAACCTTTTTAAAGCATGTCATTGTCATTTGCAGACCAGAGGCAAAAAGCACATCCACATACCAAATTTAAGCAATCGTGAAATCATATACATGGAAAGAGGAAAGAATATGGAAATAATGTTGAAAGCACCGCGTATTATGGTGAAAGCACCGCGCGTATAATGCTCGAACCACCGCGTATAATGGTTGATAATAGAGACCTTACGATTTTAGAACGGCAACGCGACGGCAACGGCTACCAATACAATAGATCATTGAAAAGAATTGAGTAATTACAAAATATGAATAATTTAGACATTGTCCTCGCTCTGTTTACAACGCCAAATCACAGATTTTAACGTCTTGATACGATGGCTGCATTCCAAGCCACTGACAAGTGCAACTTCGAACTGGGTATAGCAGAACTCTTCCCAACCATAAAACCCATGTGTTCAACTTGTAAAACTGTATTAGATTCATAGGATTGATAATATACGACGGATTGATAATGGGCTCCTTGTGTAATTAACAATTAATTCAACAAATTGTACCTCAAGCTTATTTAGGCTAATAATATGTCTGTGAACTATTTATAAAATTCCGGACTCCCTCTGTTCCGAGTGGGATATCTCGCGGGAGTCGTTCCATGTTTTAGGCTGATCATGAACATCATCAAAATCATGGATGCTTTGATCTTGCGGTTCCTCATTTGGCTTCGGAATTCATTTAAATGTTGAAACGTTTCTTGTAATCTTGCAGTTAATGTTATCTTCACTAGCTACATTGTCTACGCCACAATACTACACTACCTTTGTAGTAGGACTTATAGGCTAAGTAATTAAACGCTTCGCTTGTCATTTGCTGACCCTGGCCCATTGTTTCGGCTACTATTTTTATCAGGTTCCGCACGTTCCAAGAAATTCCCAAAATCTATTAAACGTTTTATTTCATTTATTTGACAGTAGTAATAGGGCCATTTATACTGAGCGAAAATAAGCCGCGGCCTAAATAAGCCGCGGCTTAAATAAGTCGCGAACTACTCGTATAAACAGTCAATTTGTTTTTTGTTTTTTTTTTTGTTTTGTTTTTTTATAAACGGCTAAAATAAGCCCAGGCATGAAAGCCAGGTAGAAGGCCCTGGCTTGCGAGGTTGGCATGAAAGCTAGGACTAAATAAGCCGCGACTTATTTCAAATTGACTGTTTATACGAGTTGTTCGCGACTTTTTTAAGCCGTGGCTTCTTTTCGCTCGTATATGCGTACGGGAACGAAATATTAGAAGTGTTGAAAGAAATTTGCCCCACTTTTTTTCATTTTGCCCGATATAAAAGGTTTTCAGTGAAAAAAGCCCATGCATATTGCCGACCTGTAGGGGGAGAGGGGGGGGGGGGAGTTGGGAATCATCTAACGGTGATTTAAAGATTGCTGTATTATATTTATCGTCGCACTTCCTATAGATTTTTAGAACATTAATGTCGCAAACTACAGTCTACAGAGTTGCCCGCTATCACTGAATATACAGAAGCCCGACTTCTTGGTTTTTCCTATTATTTTCCAATGATTTTGGCGTAACCGTAATTCGTCATCAAAATGCTGACGCCATGGGCCTAGCAGTGCGCGTTTTACCCCCTGAAAATATTCAAAACGGTGGATGTCCACGGGTGTAATGCCCCTCATAAGCGCACTGGCTAGGCCCATGGCGTCAGCATTTTGATGATGAATCATGGCGTAGTAGCGGTTACGCGAGTCGACCATCTGTATATCTTTATTCTGTGCCGCTATCACACAGCATTGTATCATATTTTATTCAATATTTTTTAGAAACGAGCTGACCCAAATAACTCAATTCTCCTCAAGTATGCGTCGGCATTGCACTAAATTAGCATTGTTTTCGATCTTATTGGTGACTTTTGTGTTCGTGTGTTGGAACATATTTCTGAGCTATGATACCACAATTCTGCCAGTTCTTCAAGAGAACGTTAACGCTCATGGAAATGTTTTGTTGAACAATTTCGCTGCTCGTCATGATGACACCATCACTTCTTCAATACAGAGAGCACAACAAAACCCTATATCTATTTCGCTTTTCATAAGGATGTCAACGAAACGAGAACACCTCAAGGTTCGATTTTATTGTAACATGTTGAAGACAGTGGTTCTCTTTTGGCCTCCGTCGCTAGGTAAAATGGTAATTGTGCTTGACCAGGAGTCAGAGGGGGATCATAGATTTGGAGCACAACTCAGCAATCAGACCCGTGAACACTTTTCCAGCTATATTTTTGATGTGCGATATGAGCCATTACCGAGAGATGGAACTATTTTAGATTTCCCTGGTCAACGAAAAGTTCCTGGCTATAACCGACAGTTATGGAGCAGTTTTTTTATTGATCTTTACACAAATGATGACATCATAGCATGGCTAGATACCGACTCGCCTTTCCTGTTGCCAGTTACAATGCCAACCATCATGACCAACGGAAAAGTTAGAATACTGGGCTCTACTTGCACAAAGGACCTCGTGTGGGTGAAGTCTTGGGCAGCAATCACCGAAAAAGCTATAGGATTTCCGATGGTGGCCGATTTTATGACATATTTTCCGGTGTACATCTACCGTGACACTTTCACTCGTTGCAGGGAGCACATACTCAAGAGATTCAACACTGACAACTTTGAAGAAGCGTTCAAGAAATTCTACCATACAGGAACTGGTTACATTTCCCCTGTCTGCGTTATCATAAGCTACGCCTGGTATTTCGAGAAGGATCGATACAATTGGAACATACAGATTTGCGGCGATTTGAATACGTACAATAATCGATTGCCTTCAGGTCATAAAATTCAGCCTGAACATGTAAAAGATGTACTAACACAGCCACAAACAGCTTATCACGGACCTTTAAACGCTGGCGACTTTTACGCAAAAGCCATACCGATTACTTTCTGTTTGTCGCAGGCAGCCGCTGGAAGGAAATCAGCAATGTGCGAGAAACATCCATCGTCTGAGATTAACTATTTATTAAACCTTTTTAAGGCCGACATGCATAGCATTAGGAAAAATAATCCGCATCCTTGTACTGGAAATTTCACCAAAAGCTGTTTGGATATTTTAGAACGTCACATTGAAAAAATCGGCGGAGAAATTAAAACAAATTCACGAAGACTTGAGTGGGAGGATTTCGAGAAAGTCGACACGCTTGCCCGTGTGGCTGGTGTGACCTGCCCTGCGCATCCTGTCTAAAAAAAAACAACACATGAACATGAACTGCATGATGAACATGTTCGTGATATTTTAAACCTTGTGCTTTATAACAACTTTATGTAAATTTTGAATTTTCAATACTGTATTTATCTAGTACTGTCACAAAACCTTTGGACAATTTTCTACCATGTTCATTACTTTTATTGTCAAACTGGCTTCGTTCATTCTATGAGTTTAACGTTAAATGATTTAATTTCCTTACCTTTATGTACGTCCTGATAAATGTGATATATCCCACAATTCCGTTTAATCCTTCACTCCCGATGCTACTTGCGGTTTTCATTCCCGATGCTATTTGCGGCAATTTTCCAATACCCCTTTGCGGTCTTGACTGAGCAAACCGAGATTTTCCCCCACTACTGAACAATGCAACCTATATACGCGGGGACTTCTATACGGGTGTATCAAAAAAGCGCAATCCTCGACTGAAATGTAAATTGCTAAACAAATAATAGACGAAAACGTCAAAGTTTACATTCATTTTAAAGCGTAGCCATTCAGCTTTCTAACAGTGGGTTGTTTCTTAAATTTGACTTATTGGTTCGCGGGTGATAATACTTTACGTTATTGCGATTGGAGATTAAAAAAATTGAGATGGAATAACAAATCGTTCTCATGAAAATAACTGATTTTTTCATTAAAACAAAAAATGTTGCATTTTATTAAATGGATTGTAACAATAAGTATACTTACGGCTTTTCTTCCACTATTTTTAACTCAGTTTGAAACTTCAAATGCGATATAATTTTGGCTTGGACCATCTAAGCTGACTGACATCAACTTGCTATAATTTCTGTTTACATTACATCGCAGTTCGATGACACTCTGGCTCAGACACCAGAATGTTTTGACGATTTTTAGCATTCGTTCAGGATTTTCAAACAACCTGGTCTCTTTTAAAATACTTTTAATTTGTTCTTACGTGGTTTTCCAGATGTAGTCAAGTGACGACAACATTAAAGTTTAAAGAAGAAAATTCTAACATTTAAACCGACTAAACAATAACATAGTAAACTTGCATAATTAAGCAGCAACTAAAAATGGTAGGTTTTACTAAATTTTTTCCTGTGCAATTATTACTAGCATTGGAGACAAGGATAATAATTTGTTTGAAAGAGAAAAGAACAGGCTTTGAAGTAAGCCTAAAAGCGTTAGACTAGAAATAGTATTTCGAAAGTTATTAAGCACAAAAGATGAATTGCGTTTATTTTTATATAACCCTGTATATGCCTCCTCGGGTTTTGGCCCTCTGGGCCTAAACCCTGCGGGGGCAACAAATGTATAATGCGCGTCGTAATTAGGTCCCTTAAGGTAATTCCGCAGTTTTGCATTGCGCACTTTTACTGCGCACATCTTATAACTTATAATTTCATCCATTATACGTACCGTTTAAAAAAAATCATTTTATGACAATTTTATGTTACTTCAAAACATCTTTGATTACATTCGTGCAAAGAATTACGTTAAAATCAATGTTTACATAAAAGGCATACAGAAGTGTAGCTAGGGTTCTGTGTCTGTAGTATATTTATTTACTTGTATTTCACGTTTTAATGCCACAGTTCCCTAAAAAGATCGGTGACCCCCGTTTTTTAACTGATAATTTATTTCTTTAATGCATTTTACATTTCATATCCGAAATTAAAAGAAAAATCATTTCTGAATCTTGAAAACAAATCCTTTATCAATGCATGTTCTCAAAGAAAGATATGTAAAGAAATGTGGAAAAGACATTTGTGGATCAGAATTGTACACGTTAGTAGTTTCATTTTGCTCAAAACACAATATTTTTTCAAAAATAATTACAAGATAGGTTTACTAAAGCAAAATCCGCACTAAAAACGTCAATAAATATCGGGCTGTTGTGATTTTGCTGTTACTCGTAATGAGCGTCAAGATGGCGTCATATTGGGGTAAAGGTGGTATATTGTGATTGTCATATCTTCTTAACGAGTTCGGTGACCCCGACTTTTTTGTGTGATTTTACTTTAAGTATATCATAAACTCCATGCCTGGGAAGTTTCAGCACATTCTCATTTCGGGAACAATTACTGCGGAATTACCTTAAGCTAAACCACGCTCGTCCCAGACTCTTGTTGATACGCGATATTTCAGTTCACCAAAATCGCTGCTTAGAGCCGCATATCTCGCGAATGAAAAGAGAAAACCGAAAAATGTCACTAAAAACAGATTGAATTAATGTAATTCTTGGCCTTGGGCGAATAAAAAGAAGCATGCTGGTTCGAACGGATACATGACTAACAGTGTATAACTGATCTTACTCTTGGCCATGTAAGCGACGATTAAACCATCTATTTCTTTCGCCGAAAATACCAGTAAAATGTAGCCTAACTTTTAATACATAGTCACAGGTTCGCAATCATACACAAATCTTGTAGAGCGTAGCAAGTTTCGCGATGCATTAAATTGTGAAATATGAAGTGGACATCGAAATACAAACTCCTCGGACATGAAAGTGGAAAACTATAAAAGTTATAAAACGTTTTAATTAATCATTCTAATGCCAGTAATGGTGCAACATTTTATATATCTCCGTATTAAAGTGAACAGCAGCTGAATATATAAAAGAAGGTGTAGCAAAACAATATCGTAACTGACATACAGCTATAAGTAGTATTTCACAAACGAGTGCGAGTGTTTTACCAGCAATCGTGGACAAAACTGTTAATAAAACTAATTAATATCATAATGAAATTGCATTAACCAAATTGTATTCCACTCCCCCCCCCCCCTTTCCCCCATTCAATGTTGGATTCGTCATCCTCAAACTAACATTAATGGTAATGCAACATTGTTCCGGGGGGAGAGGTGGACTATGTGGCATGATGCGCATGGATTAACGAAGATTGAACAAAAATGTACATATCTGCGAGTTTTATTAACAGGTTTTGTCCACGATTGAGGGTTTCCAAACACGCGAGAACAATGGGATTCACGAGGCTGTTTACCAAGCAATTTTTATTGTTCTCGAGAATTTGTAAAACACGAAAAACAATGAAAACACGAGGCCGGAACGGCCGAGTGATTTTTATTGTCTTGAGTGTTTTTCAAATTCAAGAGAACACTGAAGCCCCGTTTACACTACGCTCAATTTTTGGTACGGTACGGATAAAATTGGTTCCCATACCACTTTTTTGGTTCTTGGACTACCTATTTAGCCAAACCCCGTTTACACTACGCTCAATTTTTGGTACCGTACCACTTTTTGGTTCTTGGACTACCTAAATAGGTAGTCCAAGAACCAAAAAAGTGGTACGGGTACCAATTTTATCCGTGCCGTACCAAGAATTGAGCGTAGTGTAAACGGGGCTTTAATAAGTTTTAATTTTGCAAGTACAGTACAACAACAGTTGGCTATTAGTAAAACACGGAGCACGGAGCACGGAGCACGGAGCACGGAGCACACGGAGCACGGAGCGCACGGAGTACGGAGCACACGGAGCACGGAGCACACGAAGTACGGAGCAGTAGAAAAACGAAAATCCTTTATAATAAAATACACTGTTTACTATTACAATTTTTTGTTATTATTAACAAAGTTTTTTTCGCGTATTACACGTTGGGGAAGTAGGAAAATGGGGCTTTTACTGAAAAACACATATGATGCAAAACCAGGCTGCCAAAAGCCATAGTATTTAAAATGGGATTGTGAAACTCGTTATCTTACATCTATCAAGCTTATGTAGTTATATTATATTCCGATGGGCAACACATAAAGAAACACTTACTGTAGAGAACAGCCGATATATTTCGTTACCCCTGCCAAAAAATAGCCAAGTATACTCATCTTTCAATGTAGCGGATCGACTGAACATTAAATGTTGTGATGAGAAAAGTGAATTTTCGGTTTATCCTTCGGCTCAGTGACCGGTGGCAGTGAGCTGTACGGCCGGCTAAGTTTAAACCGTTAAACAGTACATCATTACTGCTTTCATTCTTTCAATTCGTTTTGAATATTCGGAATCATTCACAATATTATAGAACTGTATAAGATAGCTGTAGAACTATAAATGCTGTAGAATGAAATAAATAAAGAAAAGTAAGTTTTCAAATCGCGGTATTTGCCGATAAATCGGTAATCGCTACAGAAAAACAGAACAAATTACAGTATTAAAATCACAACAAACAGCGGAAGTGGGACAATTTTTGTATTTTTACTGTAAGACATGTAGAACATGTACGAAATCCATACAGAAGTGTGTGTGTATTCTATACTTTTGAAACAACTAAATCAGACTTCGGAAAATTTGACCGTATTAAAGCTGCTTTTGGGAATTTAGATTTTAGGTCTTCGTTTTACATGTACCCAGACCAGTAAATATTTTTGAGTTTTGAATTTTGTGTATAAATCAACACCAACGCCTCAAAGGCGAAAAGGAGGGCAAGATTGTTAGAATTGCTATTGTAAACATGAGCAGTTTCGAGCATAAACATAAAATTGAAACGAGTAATTTTTACACATCTGATTGACTAAATTCAGGAAGCCATTTAAGTGTACGCGTATTTGTTACAATTCCGATCAACTCTGCCGTGCAGCACGGAGGCAGAGTAAATTGTAAACAAATTGTAAGCTTGTGAGAATCAAAGTTCAAAACTCAAAAATATTTACTGGGTACATGTAAAACAAAGACCTAAAATCTAAATTCTCAAAAGTAGCTTTAATACTGTCAAATTTTCCGAAGTCTGATTTAGTTGTTTCAAAAGTATAGAATACACACACACTTCTGTATGGATTTCGTACATGTTCTGCATGTCTTACAGTAAAAATACAAAAATTGTCCCACTTCCGCGGTTTGTTGTGATTTACTGTAATTTGTTCTGTTTTTCTGTAGCGGTTACCGATTTATCAGCCAATACCGCGATAAAACGTAGTTTTCTTTATTTATTTTATTCTACAGCATTTATAGTTCTACAGCTATCTTGTACAGTTTTATAATATAATAGTGAATGATTCCGAATATTCAAAACGGATTGAAAGAATGAAAGCAGTAATTATGTATAACGGTTTAAACCGGCGTAGGCCGTACAGCACACTGCTCACTGGTCACTGGGACGAAGGATAAACCGAAAATTCACTTCTCTCCATGACAAGCTTTTATAATGTTCAGTCGATTCGCTACATTGAAAGATGAGTACTTGGCTATTTTTTGGCAGGGGTAACGAAATATATCGGCTGTTCTCTAAGTGTTTCTTAATGCGTTGGCCATCGGAATATACTGATATAACTACATAACTCATAAGCTTGATATATATGTGACGAGTTTCACAGGCACAATCCTATTTTAAATACTATGGCTTTTGGCAGTTTTGCATCATATGTGCAGTAAAAGCCCCATTTTTCTACTTCCTCAACGTGTAAAACGCGAAAAAACTTTATTAATAAGAACAAAAATTTGTAATAAAAATTTGTAGTAAACAGTGTGTTTTATTATAAAGAATTTTCGTTTTTCTACTGCTCCGTAGTTCGTGTGCTCCGTGCTCCGTGTGCTCCGTGCTCCGTGTGCTCCGTGCTCCGTGTGCTCCGTACTCCGTGCTCCGTGCTCCGTGTGCTCCGTGCTCCGTGTTTTACTAATAGCCACAACAGTTAAATTATCAAGGGCTTTGTCATATGTAGGCTAATAAATTATGATCTATTAGCAATTCGATTTCTATTCCCAGGGGCCTAAAATCTTTTATGCTTAAGAATTGCAAAGTGGATTTCTTAGGAAATTCCAAGGTTGCGTTTTTTTATACACCCTGTATGTTTCAATAGTCTATGTCGCTTGTGAGGTCGAGAACGTAAAGTTGTGTGATTAAAATTTGCAAACTAAACTTGAGGTCTTTCGTTGAAATGTGAGACCGACCATGAGGTTTTTATGTTGTTTATATACCTATCACATCCATTTGCTATTATTGTCCTCGAGAGGTTTCGGTTGTGGGACGAAATAAGGTTTAACATGCGCATTACATACGCTTTAATGAATAATGTGGTTAAGCATGCGCAGTATATCATTTCACGTCCCACAAGCGAAAGAGCGGATGTTACTGTATAAATTCCCTGAGTGCACAAGCAACTGAGTTTGATTTGACGGTTGATCCAGTTCTAGTCCTCATGCACCGAATGATATACCTTTTACATTTAAACAATGGAAGGACGAAGAGTTAGTGCAGAAGAAAGGGGAATGGATATCGAAGTTGGTGATGAAGAACGAAGAGTTGGTGACTGTTATATTTCGATTTTAGAAGCCAAGATTGATTGCGATTGAAAAGTATATTTATTTAAACTACATGAGAAAAACAATGTCAGTTTCAGAGCGAACCCGAGACATGAGCCCACGATGCTTGCAGCTGACCAAATATTTAAATATGCTAAATACACTAAATCATTACAACTTCCTTATGAAAAACAGTCGTTAATTCCTAAAGTTTTTCTGTTCTGAATCTCTTTGTAGTGTTTCTAATTATCTATCACAGGCTCTAAAGTTCAGGTAAGTTATTAAATAAATAATTTAATCTGCATAGTCAAACGTTTACTTCATTATGAAATCATTAAATCTTGATGGTCTCTTTATTATTCTTCCTCTCGATGTTGTTCTAACTCCTGTAGATGGAGGTATAATTTCTGGGATTGTACTCGATTGAGATTGGGTTTCATCAAGCATATTACCACGGCCCCATTCCACCCTGCAACCAACGGTCAAGCGGAACGTTTTGTTCAGAGTTTCAAACATGCTACGAAATGCGAGAAACAAAGTACATCCCAGCTGAAAACCAATATGGCAAAGTTCCTTTTGGCTTACCGGAATACCCCGCATTCGACAACTGCATGGAGAATCACCGTCGGTGTTGTTTTTGGGCAGACCGCTACGGACTCGCCTCGATTTGGTGAAACCTGATTTACAAATGAAGGTAAAACAGGCAAATCGATCAAGAAGGAAGGAAATTAAGGACATTCCTCCACACGTCAGTTATCCATTGGTCAGACTGTCATGGCACGTAACTACAGTGGGAAAGATAAGTGGCTACCAGGCATAGTTCGAGCTCAAACGGGACCCCTTTCATACGAGATCGAAGTTGGTCCAAATCGAATTTGGCGACGCCACATCGATCAGCTTCGATCCTCCAGTGCGAAATTAAATGATCAGAGTGATGATACGGCTGGACCTTATCAGAGCTCGGAGAGACTGGCCGGAAAATTGCACCAGCAGAAGAAATTGTCGCAGAGCCGGATATCGAACTAGCCACGATTCCACCAGTAGTGCAACAAGAAGCAAGTAGGGCTACAACAGGATCTGAACAACGTTACCCAACTAGATCACACCAACCACACGAGAGGTGGGGTCTTAACTGTTTGATCCGAAACTGTTTGTTAAGAAAACTACACTAGAACTGCTTTATTACTTACTGTTATGGTTAGCATAATTGTTGGAACACGATAGTGAACTCATGAACAATATTTTATGATACATTCCTTAAATACATTCCTTAAGAGGGGAGATGGTGTTATATACGTATACACGTGTAAAAACGCTGAGCCCACTGTTTAACATGATTGAACAATGTTTTGCTGCCCACGTTGTTCACACTTGTCAACAATATTGAACAATATTGTTGAACCTGAACCGGGTGTAACAATTTGTTCAGTATTGTTGACAAGTGTGAACAATATGGGCAGCAAAACATTGTTCAATCCTGTTTTCATCACCTATTGCAACAACCTGATCGTTTTTGGCCGTGCATATAGATATAGACAGACAGCGGCCATACGCACGGACATGCGCATTAGATATGAAATCGGCCATACTTATGTTTTATTCATATTTTGTCAAAAGTATAAATCTAAATACACTTATGCACGACACTAACCGACCTAACTTTGGAGAGTTAAAAACGACAGAAAAAAGTTAAAAGAATTTTAAGAACAAGTGCTAAGCCAGACAATGAACACTCAGGGTCGGACCCGACACGCACTGCGTTTCACTTTTCGCACGTAGCGCCTTTACCATATACGTTAAAGCCGGTTTTCCACTAGCGATTTTTTTCACAGATTTTTTGACACAGCATTGTATAATATTTTTTGCAATATTTTCTAGAAAAGAACTGCACCAAATAACTCCATTCTCCTCAAATATGGGTCGCCGTTCCAGATTATCATTGTTTTCGATTTTATTGGTAACTTCTGTGTTCGTGTGTTGGAACATATTTCGGAGCTATGATACCACAGTTCTGCCAGTTCTTCAAGAGAACGCTCATGAAAATGTTTCACTAAACAATTTCGCTGGACGTCATGATAACACCATCACTTCTTCAATACAGAGAGCACAACAAAACCCTATATCTATTTCGCTTTTAATAAGGATGTCGGGGGAACGAGAAGACCACAAGGTTCGATTTTATTGCAACATGCTCAAGACAGTGATTCTCTTTTGGCCACCGTCGCTAGGTAAAATGGTAATTGTGCTTGACCAGGAGTCAGAGGAGGATCATAGGTTTGGCGCCCAAGTCAACGATCAGACCCGTAACACTTTCCCAGCTATACGTTTGAAGTGCGATAAGAGTCATTACCGAGAGATGGAACTATTTTAGATTTCCCTGGCCAACGAAAAGTTCGTGGCTATAACCGACAGTTATGGAGCAGTTTCTTAATTGATCTTTACACAAATGATGACATCATAGCATGGCTAGATGCCGACTCAGCTTTCCTGTCACAATGCCAACTATCATGACCAACGGAAAAGTTAGAATACTGGGTTCTACTTGCAACAAACCACCGAAAAGGCGATAGGCTTTCCGCAGTTGGTCGATTTTATGACATATTTTCCCGTGTACATCTACCGTGATACATTCATTCATTACAGGGAGTACACACTCAAAAGATTCAATACTGACAACTTTGAAGAAGCGTTCAAGAAATTCTACCATATACAGGAACTGGTTACATTTCCCCTGTGTCCGTTGTCATAAGCTACGCCTGGTACTTCGAAAAGGATCGATATACAATTGGAATTTAGAGATTTGCGGCGATTTGAATACGTACAATAATCGGTTGCCTGAAGGTCATAAAATTCAGCCTGAACATGTAAAAGATGTACTAACACAGCCACAAACAGCTTATCACGGGCCTTTAAACGCTGACGACTTTTACGCAAAAGCCATACCGATTACTTTCTTTTTGTCGCAGGCAGCCGCTAGAAGAAAACCAGCAATGTGCGAGAAACATTCATCGTCTAACATGAACTATTTATTAAACCTTTTCAATGGACACGCATAGCCACAGGAGAAAAATTCCCCATCCTTGTGCTCGAAAGATCCTGGGAGAAAGCACCAAAAGCTGTTTGGATAATTAGGAGCGTCACATTGAAAAAATCGGAGCAGAAATTAGAACAAATTTACGAAGTCTCGAGTGGGAAGATTTCGAGAAAGTCGACATGCTTGCCCGTAAGGTTGGTGTTACCTAACCTGCTCATCCTGTCTAAAAATGACAAATCTTGGATTTTTTCAACATGAGCATGATGAGAATTTAACCAACATGCAGTGGTCATTCTAAGGATAATGAATAACCCTGAATATATTTATCTCAGATTCATCGTTTCATCGTCAGGATTCCTTATTTTAATATTTATTTTATATTTACTATATATAATATATTATACTTATTGATTTAATATTTTATATTGTATTTATTTTTATTATATAAACATAAGTGTTATATAGAGTTTTTGGCCACTGAGAAAAGTCGTATTTAAACACACGTAAAAAATACGATATTTTTACGTGTGAAAATATCATTTGTTGTAAAACGCATTGCCACGGACGTTTTATTGTTTTTCACTGAATTTTGTTTATATAATAAACAGAAAAATAATACATGGGTGCTTGGAAATACCAGATTTATTTCTCGTGTTGGACATATCTCACTCGTTCGCTGCGCTCACTCCGACACTCGTGAGATATCATGTTCAACACTCGAAATACATCTGATATTTCCGCGCACCTCTATATATTTGATTTACATTTATTTCTAAATTTAATTTATCTCTAGTCATAATGGATTAAAATATTCGTGGTGTCAATAAAGTAACCTAACTTTCCAGCCTCGGTGCGATCTCGAGGAGATGTGACTTAGCCTTAGGGGCTGTTTATATGGTCCTGCTTACCCGGGATTCAATGAAGTGTGACGTATTTTGAGCAATTGAAATGAGTGGTCGTTCATGATCTAACAAAATTGCTTGTTACATATTGTATGAAATTACATGTTTTAGACAAAAAACAAATGTTGTTAAATGTTATTAGTCGTCTTCTTCCATTACATAACTTCTAGCGCGTTCCTAGTTTCGTTTTAAACAACATTTAAAGTTCTCTAAATTTTCTTTAGGGCTGAAACACTTATTTCAATTGCTCAAATTACGTCACACTTCATTGAATCCCGGGTAATCGGGACCATATAAACAGAAGGCCCCGTTTACATGAGACCGGGACGAAGTCAAACCGGAATGAAAATTGAAATTGTCAACATGTTTACATGAGACCGGTACGAGGATCACAAAATCTTCAATTTATTCCCCTTGCCAGGCAATTTTCTTTTTCAGGTGGCTTTTGCTAGCATGTGTTGTTCCAATTCAAGGTTACATCCGAGACCGGTCTGAAATGTATTTGTGTTTACATTCATCCCGGTCTGAATTCATGCCGGTCTGAAGTCAGTCGGTTCGGTCCAGAAGGCGGAATGACTTGAGACCGGTCTGAGTTATTTTCGTCCCGGTCTCATGTAAACATCTATTATAGATAATACTATGACCGAAACGAGATGGTCCCGGTTTGACTTCGTTCCGGTCTCGTGTAAACGGGGCCTACAGGATGCTTAGCAATGCTGGGATTAATTAGCCATTAGATTGTACGGATTAAGCAAGCAGCACTACATAGTAACCTAATAACTAGCAATCTCGTTCCCCGAGCCTGCGATCCTCGGGAAGGAACGTGAGGATCTGAGATAATCCGTTTCAGGGAGGAATCTGATTGGCCGTTGACATGGAATGCGCAGTTCGGTCTTAGCCAGGATTCCTGGCTTCGGGCAACGGATTATCCCAGAGCCTCACGTTCCTTCCCGAGGATCGCAGGCTCGGGGAACGAGATTGACTAACTAGTAATGCCCGCCGCCGATCAGTAGGGATGGAGACGGTAGCACGGCGGTGCGATCGTGTTTGGCGACGCGATTGAGCTAGGCTACGGTAATGTGAACATACAACACGTCTGGAACCTAAACCGTACCCTCTCCATCCCATGATCACACAGTCACACGAGAATCACAAGAAGTGAAACGCGTGGAAGAGAAAAAACAACAATGACCACCATGACGGTAGACTACCGGTACCTGAGATTCACAAACCCCAGCCACGAAATTAGACTGATCACGAACGTACCGTCCTAAAAAAACTTAAAAAAAAACCCACACAAACCGCCTCTCCAAAACCCCAGCTTTCGACATTAACTTCCTTTATTACAACTAATAAATACATTTTAATTCATAGACATACTGTATAATTTGTCCGGTCACATGACTGGAACAGTTTTCGGCGCGTACACAACGTTTTTGGCGCCATTTGTTATGGTTTGAGAGAGGGGGTCAGGGCTACTTCAGATCCGTTAAAATGCCCTTATTAACTCCGCTAATAAATACATTTTAATTCATAGACATACTGTATAATTTGTCCGGTCACATGACTGGAACAGTTTTCGGCGCGTACACAACGTTTTTGGCGCCATTTGGTATGGTTTGAGAGAGGGGGTCAGGGCTACTTCAGATCCGTTAAAATGCCCTTATTAACTCCGCTATTTTGTGGGGACAAAATTTTTACTGAGAAACGATAGGAGTACGCACTCTATATTTATCATTTCTATGATAAACGGCTTAACTACGTCTTCACCCAAAGCTAACTACTTAACTAAAG
>CACRXK020004827.1:0-11355 GCA_902702795.2 Paramuricea clavata | reverse complement strand
ATATATATATATATATATATATATATATATATATATATATATATATATAGTACAATCTGCAGACATGCATGTTTCGGCGTTCAACGCCTCGTCAGTGCAGCTTGGTACACGTCTAGATACGTGAGACACTCGTATTAATACCCCATGAACTTGCTCTCACCAAGGCATGTGGTACAACACGGTGACTCAACGCATCCAGACATGCGCAGAACGTAATGGAGCCAGAGTGCTCGAACGACCACAAGGGAAGTGAGCTTTGCATTATCGCTAATAGACATCCATTAACAACTCCGCAGAGTGCTCAATATTTATATATACGTACCCTGTGTTCCAGTCCACTACAAACATGCTACTAATTACGTACATTTCAATGTTATGGTACGTATTATTATGAAGTCCTGAACAGTTGCAAGTTGAAAACTTGTAATTATGTTGTTTAATGAATGTAAAGACTTGTTCGCTATCCTGGCTTCGTAGAACCAGGCCTTAATTGTACTGTCAAATGAAGACAGTGAAAATGTCTCAAAACTATTTGCGACTGTCATTCTTCAGTCGACTTTTTGGCATTTGATATATCACTATGTCGATTTAATACTTGTTGGCGGGATAATTGTGTTCCTATTTCACTAGTTTTATCGTGTGCCTAGCCTATTTCACTAGTTTCACCGATAAAGATTAAAATTGTAAATTACGCATTTCGGATAGCTTCAAGTCTTCGTTCTAATTCTTCTTTCTCTCTCAAAAGGTCTTCAGTCTTCCTCTCATTTCTTTCCAATCTGTTTTCAAGTGTCTGCATTAATGGTCCACACATGACTTCGATAACATGACACAATGATTTTGTGAAAACTATAAGGAACAACAATTTTCTTATAATTTGACAATATATTAACAACATTTTAATAATAAAATAATAAAAATAAATAATAATAATAAATTTATAATAATGATAATAAATCTAATAATAATAATAATAATAATAAAGAATAATTTTTATTATATACACAAGGTCTGGATCTGAGGTATTCTGCAATCTGATTGGTTCTCTACTAGCAGGATATTAACTCATATCCTGTTGTAGAGAAAAACAAAATGGCGACTCAAACTGAATTTCCGACGTTTTGCGAACGAGAAAGCGGCAAGTTGTTCGCTTTTTATAGCCTTTACAGGATTAAAAACACAATGAAAAAACACCCACAAATTGTTTACAGGTTAGCAAATGAATTTTAAAAATTTTAAATGGTTAAAAATAGATAATATTTCAGACTAACTTTGTGTACAACAAGTCTGTGAATTCAGACCTTGTGAAAATAATAAAACAGTTATCCCACTCACTCTCATACTCGACTCGAGTTCGTAGAATAACTGTTAAATATCCCCTTTCCCTGCAAATCTCAGTCCATAAAGGTATTCCTGGTTGTAAATTCATTGTTTCAACTTTGTTATACAGTCAATCAGCAATCATCAAAATAACAATAATTGATAATCAAGCTGGCCCATGTGACCAAGTGTAGCCGGTGATTGCGCGGACGTTTATGCATGTGATAGATGTACAATAAGCGACAAGTAACCTTGTTTCAAACTATCGTAGCACTTAAACAAATTCTCAATATCAACTGAATTTATGCTTGATTATGCCTGGGAATATTTAGTAGAGAGCTTTAGCAGCTACTACGAGATTCATTTTTGCGCGAACGCAGGTTGTATGCTTACGCCATCCCATATTGACGGGAAAAAGTCGTAGCCGTCGCCCATCTGAACACGTCACCCATCTGACTTTGCACTTGTCTTACCAAACGAGAGAATCGTTGCACGTGTTGCCACTTCTCTTGCGCCGGCAACGCGATTAAATTTGACCCGTTGCGTTGCCCGCGCGAGAAAAAAATCGCACGTGTAATCCTAGCTTAGAGCGGTTTGAATGTTGTTAGCCTTTCTTCAGTACCAACATTAGGTATCAATAATGCACAGTCCCTATAGCCGTATTTTCACCAACAAAAAGTCACCATTGGATCGGCCGAAACCCACCTGCTCCGTTGTGCACGGTAGTCAAAAGATTATTTTTCCGTCTGAGGTTACTAAAAAAAACATAAAACAAAATGTTGAGTAAAATTGCTGTAAACACCAAAACTAATTGATTTTGATTACGATTTTGATTACGATTATGATTACGATTACGATTATGATTATGATGATCATGATGATCATGATGATCATGATGATCATGATGATCATGATTATTATTATTATTACTATTACTATTACTATTACTATTACTATTGCTATTACTATTATTATTATTATATAATATTAGATACTCCCAATTGGGCTTTTCAGGATCTAATTACAAATATGAAATTCTATATCTAAAATATCTAAAAACTAATTTTGAGTTTTACTACTTTCAGTTAAGAATTCTTCTAATAACATACGTTTGTATTCTATTTTAAAATGAGTCAAACTATCAATGTTTTTAAGAGACTGTGACAGAGAATTCCACAAGGACACAGCCCCATTATGAAATGTTCGTTGACCCGCAGCTGACCTGTACATTGGAATATCCAAAATGTTCTTTTGCCTTGCATTAACGTCATGAACATCTGACCTGACATGAAACTTCTCACACAAATACGATGGTGCCAACCTCTTCAAGCATTTGCATGGCTTTTCTTAGTTTTAACATATATTTGACTGGAAGACAACCCAGTTGTTGCAGAACAGGAGTCATGTGATCGTATTTTCTTGTTCCGGTGACAATAAGTGCAGCAAAGTTCTGGACCGCTTGAAGCTTTTCAATATTTCTTTGGGATGTTTTAAACCAGAAAGCAGAGCAGTAATACATTTTACTAAAAATTAGGGAGTTCATAATAAGAATTAATGTTTTTCTGTCAAAGATATGTTTAACTCTGTTTATTATATACATGACAACATTACTGCAATCTGATTGGTTAAGAGGAGTGCAATTATTTCATTAATTGCACTCTCCAGGAGTGCAATTAATGATTTTCCTGATGGCTGGGGGGAGCGGGAAATCAAAACAACAAAATCCAATATGGCGGCGAAATTTAGATAAGTATTTCTAACAAATGTGGACGAATTTAACTGAATTTTGGCACAAGAATGAGTTTAAGAAACATTGTATGGCAAAAAGAGCCTGTGGAAAATACCAGAAAACAGTCTTAAGAAATAATCTTGGCGGGATGCAGCGAAACGTGACTATGTAAGTTTGAAATATAATTTATAAAGATTTTCTTAGTCTAAAATATGTTGTTTGAGTTTGAATCTTGTGTTCTAGTTTAAGTTATGTGCCTTTATGAGTTTATAATCATTTCCCAAGTTTGTTTATACCAAATTGCTTACAAAAGAATTAAAAACTCCTGACAAAATGCAGTTGATATATAAAGAAAGCGATTTTGTCATGCATATAATAAATAAATAATCACACGGGCAAGTCGTGCAATTAATGATTAACATTACTCGTGATATTTGAAAAATGTGCCAAATTGCACTCGCCTCGGCGCTCGTGCAATTTTGGCACATTTTTCAAATATCACTCGTAGTGTTAATCATTAAATGCACTCCTTCCCGTGTGATTACCTATACTAATTCGGCCCAATCCCGCGATACAAGATGAAACAACGCTTGCGATATGCCCGTCGTAGCTCAAACATGAGTCCGATATCATCCCTATAAATCCTTTGCAACAGCAAGCATGGGGTAATAATCTCACCAAGGATAGTTATAGGAAAATTTCCATACCTAGTACCGAATATGAGCATCTTAGTTTTTTCTGGATTCACCACCAAACTGTTAAGACAGCAGCAGGCGGTAATTCTTCGCATGTCTTCTGCGAGTTTCATAGCTGCCCACTCGGCATCCCTGCATGATTGAAAATGCTAAATATATTTTTGAGTCATCCACCGACTCCAAATTGGACTCCTTTGGTACACCAGGCAAATAGTTTATTAAATAACATCGGTCCTATTGTCGATCCCTGCGGAACACCGCGAGTTATTTCACATTCATCGGATCGCACTGACACAATACGTACCGATTGACTCCTGCCTGTCAAATAGCTTTTAAACCAAACTAACGCATGCAGTCTTCGAGATTCCAACATAATGCAACATTCGAAAGTTTTCTTAGCAGAATGGAATGATCTATAAGCTATCAAAAGCTTTAGACAAATCCAGTAAGAGTAAATCAGTCACTTCTCTACAATCCATAATTAAATCTGAGATGAACATGTTTAATGTTTCGGTTGAATGTGACTTCCTATTTCCACTTTGATGTTTAGTAATATGCTCTTTAATACCACGCGTTCACAGATCTGAGATGCAGCCACTAACGACACAGGCCGATTATTGTTGGGAATTTCATAATCCCACCTTCCTTCAGAAGTGCGATAACCTCTGCTTTCGTCCAAGCTGTTGGAAAAACACCTGTCTTCTCCAGGGAGCAATTAACAATTTGCGTAAGTGTAAGAAGGATGCACGGTAAGGCGTCCTTGATCACAACCATTGCATGATAGTTTGTCAAATCTTGATGCCTTAGTTGATGAAAAGGACATAACAATCCTACTTGTTTCACTACACGATACTGAATGGAAATAAAACTGACCGATCTCAGGTATTTTGGTAGATGTTGGTGGATTCAGTATAGGTATAGTCCATGTGCAGTCACCAATGCCATTGCAGTTGCTGATGTATTTATTCCCACTGAGGTAAAAAATTAAGTTATTAAATTCATGAGCCAATTTCTTAACATCTCCGGAATTACTTGGTTTCGTAGTCTCTTTACGAGGAACCAACTTGGTTTCGTAGTGTATTTACGAGGAACGCAGTTCCTGATGACTTTCCACATCGATTTGACAGCTTTACAGTATTTCTTACCGATTAGGAGGATTACTGTCAGTTTGCCAGTGAAACACGGCGTAATTGGCCCGAAAAAGAATAATATAGTTGTACTCGTAATGAAATCAACAGCGCTCTATTAAAACTTGAGAAAGCGCTGTACACTGTAGCCTCCTCCGCATGCAAGCATCTCTATGGGTGTCAAAAACGTTTTCCTGATCCCCCCTAGACTAAGAGATACCTGCGGAGGCTGTACCATTTCACAATAACGTTTTTGTGTTTCAATCATTGTAGTTTTGCCGGAGGATTTAGTATAGGTGCTGTATATAGTTAAGTAGGTTTATGCATGTTTATGAGTATGTTTATACTATTTGTTTTTGGTCAATTTACCTGAGTGTTTTTTGAAACACTTCTTCTTCTTCCTATAATAAAAAACAACATTAATTCATGGGGTGCACAAACATTGACCCGAATTTCCATGCACAACCTATACGTGCATCCCTATCCCAAGCCTACTCGCTGAGTGCAAACGAGAAAGCGTTTATTACCGGCTAAGAAAATACCGAAAAGTAAGTTGAAAACAAGACGCTAGCCGATTTTTCCCCCACATACTTTGAGTTGTTTTATCTATCCCATTAAAGCTAAACAAGCGTAGTACAACCAGATATATATCTACCTGTCCCAAAATATCGGGAAGTTGTTCCAATGCTTCAAGACAAGCATCACTAATGGCCTCATTCGGAACTATCTCCACAGGAACTTCAACTCGGTTGTATCTAGATTTTAATTCAAAATACCAGTGCATTTGAAGGGACATTATTTAAATATAAATTTATGACTGCTCCTGAAGGAGTAATTACAATTATAGTTATTACTCGTGCTCAGACCTCATGGTCACGAACCTACATGGAATGTAGCGTTTTCCAGTCGGTAAATGTAGCGTTTTCCAGTCAATAGCGTTTTCCAGTCGGTAAATTATTGGAATCAGTAATCACCTATAAGCGATTTTCGAAATGGCAGCCAAAGCCGTTTTGTCAATTAAATGACGAAGAAATGTGTATTTTTTTCCAAATAATCACCTATGAAATTATACTAAAACAATTATTCACCTCAGGCTCGGTGATTATCGTGAATAAAAACATCGACATCGTCTCGGTTTTTATTCACCGATAATCACCTCGCCTTCGGCGAATCATTGTTAAATAAAGCCTTATATAAATTATAGTCTTATATAATTATATATTATTCCTAGGACTTAAACTAATATATACCTGTATATATAAAAAATATCTGGAAAATGTAACAAACATCTTGACTACGTTTCTGATGATGGATTTCCTAGATATTTTTATTATTTGACTCATATTTTATACATCGTACCGTAGAATCCCGAAAGTAGCGGCCCCGCTTACTTACGGTTTTACAGTATCCGCCGCTTAATCTCAAACAGTGGCGAAGGGTCGTTACTTATACGTTGTCCGCCAGGTTTTATTCTTGATGGGGGGGTCAACTTTTCTTCCGGGAGGGGGAGCTACTTTCGGGATTCTATAGTATTATCTAGTTGTATCTATAAACGATAGTGTTTACCATAGTAACTAGAAATACATGCATGCATCAACCCCTCGCCTTTATTTTCCTAAACAATTTTTTAACATGAAGTATTCTAAATTACGCCACCAATGTACGCAGGCGCGCGTTGCTCACGTCATGTTAGCCATGGCAACACGAATTGTTTAATTGTTTTTAATTTTTCATTTTTTGAGCAAAACAGCAAAAAATTATTAATGAAGTTTAATTCTTTTAACTCTCGAAGTTTGACTCGAACTATCAATTTCTAAAATATATGATGATTTAACGATCCATCTTTAGTTTAACCCATTGAGTGGCAGCACTCTCCCTCTGAAGAGTAATATCGTCTGGCGTTAGACAGAGTAAAATAATAAAGTAGGGCGTATCAGGGCGCATTGCCACTTAAAGGGTTAAAAATGCAATGGACTTACTACAATGTCAAATTGCATGCAATTACATTACAACTATCAGAAACTTATATATGAACAATTTTGTAAAATATTAGATAATATCTAGAAATTTGTAATAAATTATAAAAGGTTCGTAAAGCTAATTTAAATTTCGTGCAGCATAGGTATGTTAAAGTAAAGGTAAAGTAGGTATATTATTTCTCACTCTATAAGCTTGAATTTAAGGTAATATTCAACCTTGAACGCTTCACGAAATGTTCATTTAACTTTATATTACATACATGTATGCTTTTTGCCGATTAACTATTTAACAAAGTTGCAACGACATCAGTTCAATCATACAGTTCGCTCCTGGAAATAATTTTGAAAGACTTTTCCATATCACATATGTTTTCATTCTTTTCACTACTTGGCAGTTGGCTCTTTCCACCCCTGCAGGCCGCCATATTTTGAGATCAGTGTCAGTGAGATAACCACCCACTATGCCACTTTTGAAACCGCTAGCAGCCTTCATTTTCCCGGGAGTAAATAGCTGTGCGAAATTAGTACCCTCATGCAACCCGGGCTTACCCTATACAACGGCGGTCCGCGCCGGGGATAATAGATACAGGTATCTACTATTTCTACGAGACAGCATTACTTACTCGCCTGAGATATTTACTTGTGACTGGAAACAAGTCAATTGTATCTGACCACTCTAAAAGATAGAGAAAGTGGTGTTTATCTGTCCATAAAATGGAAGTGAAATGATTATTTTAAGTAGGATGGCGATGAGGATAGGGATGATGATGACCAAAGACAACGTAAATTATTTTGTTCCTACGCATGGATCATACACACATGCATAATTAGGGTATAAAGTTCGCCAAACATTACAACCTTCCCTACGGCTACAGATGTTTGAACACTGCAGCTTTTTTTTAAATCATGACTCCTCCACGACCTCGAAAAGAACCGTTGACTCGAGAAGAATACAGAATTCAGTTCGTGCGAACATTTTCACTATGTCTATAGTAAGTGGGCCATGCATGCACTGTATTGCTTTATTTTCATTTGACTTGTTGTTTATACTTGAAACCACACAGCACAAATGATGGTAAAAAAATATATTAAACATTTTAGATATCTGAAGATTGCATTCGAAAGCAATTCATGCAGATAATGCATACAGAGTTGTTTGGCGTGTCTGTCGTGCTGATGCAGTGATGTGGAGATTGCAGAAAACCAAATCGCATTACTAGACTATCGCAAGACTATATATAGATTAAGACGACGACCTATCCAAGATAATTGGCGTGCAATTCTTCACTTCTTTGATCTCGTGTCGAAAGCCTACAACTAAATTATTCTACAGCAAAAAAACCCCATTAAATCAGAACAAAATATATAGAAATGATGATGACGATACTTACCGTCGAAGCTGTATCATCGTTAAAGCATGAGAAAATCAAGCCAACAAAACCTGGATCCATTATTTGATACATAGCCTGTGTCTGGACGTCTGCATATTAAAATAAATTTGAAATTCGCCACAGACTGTAAAAAACACTTTAAGACAGTGGCTCGATAGAAGAAACGTCTTTACATTCGATAATTAGATATTTTTGACCCGATTATGCACATTTATTTCAAATAAATTCAAACTTACAAATTCTTGATTTACGATCAATGTCTTTCGTACGGCCCATGAAACGTGCCAAAATGTTAGCTCATCGACGTTGTTTTCTCTCCCTCCCCAAAACCGCAAATTGGCAAAGTGAATTACTGACTAGAATATTTCTTGTAATCATCTGGATAAAGACTCCCATGCATAGTTCGATTTTCGTTGCAAAAGTAGGGCATATTTGGTAAAATTTGTTTACATTCTCTCCTCTAACAAAAACCGCACCGCTAGGTATAGCCAATCAGATATGCAGCTTTTATTTAATGGAAACTATAGTATATTATGCATGCACGTATATATACTTACCAACATGAGACGGCCAAACAGTTATGTGTGGATGTGAATGATACCAGCCTAAAATTCTCATTGGACATTTCTTTGCTGTTAACATTCCTAACCTGTAGTTATCATTAAGGAAGTATCTGATCATTATATAATTATACAGCGGTATAGAAAAAGCTCATAACTAAAGTGTCCTGCTAAAACTTTTCCATGCATGCTTGTCTATCACTAGCTCTTTTCTTCATATTGCTATAGCTTGCAATGAACACATTTTTCTTCATCTGTCCCTTTTCCCAAGAAAATGACCTTTATGGCTGCTGTTAACAGGTCCTCATGCAGTCATGGTGACTTAGGTCATGGCAATATACATCTTTTGTTGTCCAATTATTCTTTGCAGTATAACAACCTTTTTCATTAATCATGCATCGTCAAAACGTCCTCACTTGTTATATGCTGTGTATAGCCGATTTTAAGCATTTTTTCCAGCACCACATTTCGAATGCCTGTATTCTCCTTAATATGTCCTCTTTTTGTCATAGTCCAGGTTTCATACGGAATACATTTCATAAACTTATTATTGTAAAAAAAGATGCGTCGCGACAGATCCATAGCAACAGACTGATGTCACCAGAAAAGTTTCGAATCTTTGATTTAATTAACATATATATATATATATATATATATATATATATATATATATATATATATATATATATATATATATATATATATATATATATATATATATATATATATATATATTCAATTATTTCCAGCCTACTGAAAAAAAATCCAGAACTTTCAAGGACCTTATCAGTTTCCAAGGACTTTCCAGGCCTGGATTTTTTTAACAAATTCAAGGACTTTCCAGGATTTTCAAGGACCGTCATGGGACCCTGTTTTAAACTTCTGTAGAATATACCTCACAATTTGTCGGCAAAATTAATACTATTTACATTACATAACCTAGCTCTGTTCCAGACGTTTTGTTGCACGTAGAAGTAAAAATTGTGTGATGTAATGGCCTTCAGTAACACAAAAAGGATATTTCTGCTTGTGTTGAAGCGTAAGATAATTGTTCTGGTGATATTTCAACTCGATCTTTCCTTTTGTCGGATCGACGTAGCATAAATACAGTGAACACATGAGAAACATTAAATTCATCAACCTACAGGTGAATCAATGAAATCTGACTACATGTATACATTATGTGAAGCAGTTTACCTTAGAGAAATGCTAACCATTGATAGTATTTGAACCCCAGCAAGTAACAAATTAAAGTGGTCATTGTTAAGTAACAGTAACAGAACTTTCAACAATGCGCGCGTCGCTTTTGATAATTTTACGCTATTTCAACCATAATTCAACACATTTACATGCAAGGCCGCACAAAAAGCCTGGAATGAGGTTGTAATTTGTAAAAGTCTCATTTATTTCTATTGTACCTCATCCTTTAACTCCTTTAATGAGAAAAATTATGTCTCCACCCTTCTCCCCCTTTAATGGCACATGCACTAAATCAGCTAGATTTGAGATTAGATTTTTTTCTGGTTGTATCCAAACTGGTTGTAATCCAAATTCTCAAAATATGAATGCATTATTTCTGACTTATAATTGTAACTCTTGTAGTAAACAATGACGTAACAGTGACATTCTAGAACATTACCTTATATGGCATGCAAGGAAGAATAATATATATATAGTAAGAAAGACACGAGTTGTAGAGACAGAGATGTAGCGAAGATTGTCATGGTTGAGAATCAATAAATACTAACTAAATATTATTACAAAGAATATTATTACATTGGCGACGAGCATATGGTCGATCAGGCTGAACAACAACCACAATTTCATGTGAATACACAGTCAGTGTCAATTCAACCTTTACCCGAATTTTCGCCAGACGCGGAAATTGGTTCAAGTTTGGCTGGCAAATGGAAACTTTGGATGTAAGATTTCGAAATGTTTATATTGGCTAGTGGCATAACCGATCCGAAGCGAAAACGTGCTTTACTCCTTTACCAAGCAGGACAACTGAAATATCAATTTTGTCCTCCTTCCTCCTCTCTAAGCTTTAAATTCAAACAAAGTTATTTTTTCTCAACCAGGTCTATGCTTTATAGCCTGGTTACTTTCGAAAACGACGTACAGCATGTAGTATTTTGTAAAACTGATTTAGTTATTTGCCATCTTAAATCTTGTTGAACAATGAAAGTAGTAATACATTATAATTTGTGTTGTTATCTAATCAATATACACTAGTTAATTTGGATGACTTTAAGACTCCCTAGATTGCCCCCGCCCTACAGCCGCCTACTTTACCAAAACAAACATATACTCAGAATAATTCTGAAAGCCCTGCAACTTGCCCTGTGGGGGAAACCAGAGCAGCCGGAAAAACCAGGGCTGCAAAATTACCACTGAAAAAGGAATTAATTCCAATTACAATTACTTGCTTTAAAATGTAATAAATTCCTGATTGCAATTACTTGTTCTAAAATGTAATTAAGTACAATGAAAAAATTACTGCGGAAAAAAGGAATTAATTACAAATTTCTTTACCGGCAAATTGTTACTATATATA
>CACRXK020004826.1:0-27681 GCA_902702795.2 Paramuricea clavata | reverse complement strand
CCCCCCCCCCCCCCCCCCCCAAGACCCCCCAGTCGCCACGCCCCTGAGTGTGAGTGAGCTTCTAGAATCCAGGTGATAATCTTGAACTGTCTGTGCCAGTGTAGGCACATTGTTGTAGGAACGTATGATTTCTTTGCTCGAAACGTCGAAGTTCTCCTTGTATTTTTTCAGATAGTTGTACCTCTCCATAGTTAGTATAGAAGACCTATATTAACTATGATCTCTTTTAATTCCACACTTTTCTCGATATTTTTTAGTTTTACAGTTATAGAGATGACGACAGTATTGTAGATAGTGGATAATATGCTTGTGTTGCAGCTAGAATACAGTATATTTCACTCTTTCCTTGATAAAGCATTTTAATTAATGCAATGATCATATTTTTTATTCTTCAGGCATTTTGCTGTATATCTACTGGAATATACGGTAAGGACTTAGGACCTTAAGCTGGTGTTGGGAGCTACTAGTACTCCGAGTGACGAACCATAACAGACAATTAGAGAAAACTCTACTTGGCTCGACTGGGATTCGAACCCACGAACTTCGGTTTACTAGTCCGGTGCTCTTCTGACTGAGCTATACAGGTCAGGTTGGGAGCAGCTAGGTCTAGTTTTTTCGATATCGAAGAAACTGGAGAAAACTGTACTTGACTCGGCTGCGATTCGAACCCATGACCTTCAGTTTACTAGTCCAATGCTCTACTGACTGAGCTCTCGAAGAACCTACTGTAGATATCGAAGAAACTACTCTAGATATTGAAGAAACTAGACCCTGTTTCCAAATATCAAAACCCCTTGAAATACAATCTTTTAACGACCTGATCCCAACCTGACCTGTAGCTCAGTCAGTAGAGCATAAAACTAGTAAACCAAAGGTCGTGGGTTCGAATCCCAGCCGGGCTAAGTAGAGGTTTCTCTATACTTGTCCGGTACGGTTTGTCACTCGGAGTAGCTCCCAACGCCACCTTAGGTCAAGTGGGATAAAATTTTCCATGTGAAAGCTTTATCCCTTTGGACATTACTAGACCTCTAGGAAGAACAATAAAAACATTGATACAGTTAAAGTAAGGTTAGTTTAAAAAATTGTTTCTAGGGTACCCGAACGAAAGGGCTGCTCATGTTGCGTTGAAAACCGTTAAAACGTGGTTGAAAGAAAACGATGATTGGGTATGTAGTAAAATTGCTTGTTCTTCATATATAAGTGCGTAATATCGCAAAAAAACTGAAGGGTTGTTTAACTCCTCGCCCAACAACAGAAAAAGTAACAGATTGTTTAACTTCTCACCTTGAAAGAACAAGATAACTTTAACTTGTCATTACAACAGTAAACAACTCTTGTGGTGTCGTGATCACCACGCTTGCCTTTCAAGCTAGGAGCCCCGGGTTCAATCCTTGGTCGGACCTCTACTCAAGGTCTTAAAATAATTGAGGAGAAAGAGCTACAAGGTTTATTGACATCAGTGTACGGCAAAGGCTATTGACATCAGTGTATGGTTAGACTTTCGCGTCTTCTCGGATAAGGACGTTAAAATGGTAGGTAACTCGGATCCCCTATTAATTGGTCAATAGCATGTTGGGAAATCCGCTCACCAATGAGTGAGACTGAACTCGATAAATAAAGGAAAATGGTTAAAGTCCTTGCTTCAATCCTAGGTCGGTCACATAATATTTTGCGTATTTTTACAAGAAGACCTGGATATTTATCAAGAGTTAATGCTCCGGTACTTTCCTTGTACGACCGAGAAAGATGTAGAAGAGACTAAGGGGACTGAGGATAAGCCAGTTGGCTCCAAACCAAAGCCAACCGGCTCAACAATGAAGCCGAATGATGAAAAGCCTGGTGCTACTGAAGCGACGAAAACATCTCATTCAAAAGGGCGTGGACATAGAAAGATGCATACCTCAAAAGAGATGCCGCCAAAGCCGAGATTAGTAGATCTAGCAAATTCCACTGCAGATCAAATTAAAAGCAACCGTCCGAAAGACAAAGACAACAGCCATCCAGGGGAGAGTAAAGGAAAGGTTGATGATTTGGGTTCGTCGTCTCGTAAACGCAAAGATGTTGATGGTGATGATGATGAGAAAATGGATACCTCTGGAAATGGTATGGGTGATACAGCGAAGCTGGCCGAAGGAACTACAGAAACTACAGTCGGTAGAAAAGGTAGGGGAGTTTTTAACAAAGAAGTAGTTTAGATTGAGGTCGTATATAAAGTTGTCTTATTTTCCTGGATTGTAAATGTTGTTGTGAAACTCATTAATAATTCATGAAGGAAACACAAAAGAAATCATGAGCGTGAAGGAGTTTGTATATCTGATACAAAATCATGCTGATTTACATAAACTTTAAGTTCAATTTTCTCACCAAATATCATTCATTTATTTTAAATTGTTGAAGAATACGAATGTTCTCATCAAGACGTTTCACAAGCTATTTACAACATTTGCGGCCGTGTTAGTATCGGATATACAAACTCGATACGATAAATACTTATACTGTCAATTTTAGATTACTCTTCTTCACAAAATTTTAATGTATTTCAGAAGGGAGTAAAGGTGATTCGGGCTCATTTTTTCGCGAAAGCAAGGTTGTAAGTGGTGCTGGTGATGGAAAAGTTGATGTCTCAGAAGGTGATAAACCAAAAACAGCGACGGAGGATGATGGAACTGCAGGAAAAATAGATACCTCAGAAGGTGATGGACCAAATACAGCGACGGGGGGTGGTGGAATTGTAGGAAAAATGGATACCTCAGAAGGTGATAGAACAAATACAGCGACGGGGGGTGATGGATATGCAGGAAAAATGGATACCTCAGAAGGTGATAAACCAAATTCAGCTACGGAGGGTGATGGAACTGCAGGAAAAATGGATACCTCAGAAGGTGATAGACCAAATACAGCGACGGGGGGTGATGGAACTGCAAGAAAAATGGATACCTCAGAAGGTGATGGACCAAATACAACTGCGGGGGGTGATGGAACTGCAGGGAAAATGGATATCTCAGAAGGTGATAAACCAAATACAGCGACGGGGGGTGATGGAACTGCAGAGACGACAGCCGATGAGAAAGGTAAGTTTAACTCATAAGTGGCGATGTACTCTATTCTGCATCCAATTTATTCATTCTAACGCCAGACGATTTTGCTCGTCAAAGAAAATTCATGTGTTCTTGGGCTAATATGTAATTGATCGCCTTGATACGATAAATACTTATACTGTCAATTTTAGATTACTCTTCTTCACAAAATTTTAATGTATTTCAGAAGGGAGTGAAGGTGATTCGGGCTCATTTTTTCGTGAAAGCAAGGTTATAAGTGGTGCTGGTGATGAAAAAATTGATGTCTCAGAAGGTGGTAGACCAAATACAGCGACGGAGGGTGATGGAACTGCAAGAAAAATGGAGATCTTAGAAGTTGATAGACCAAATACGGCGACGGAGGGTGATGGAACTGCAGAGATGACAGCCGATGAGAAAAGTAAGTTTAACTCATAAGTGACAACGTACTTTATTCTGCCTCTAATTTATTCTTTCTAACGCCAGACGATTTCACTCGTCAAAGGAAAGTTGTTCTTGGGTATTAATGTAATAGACAGATAGCTACAATTAACGGTAGCATTGAATATATTTGCAGAAATTAAAGAAACAAGTTTATAGAGACTCGACCCGCGGCGGATATCTGTGGGATCGGTACACAGGCGAATTGTGTGGATAGATGAATTGTGTTTAGTATTTGTGTTCAGATTAGTATAATATTCAGACCTTGAATTCTGAGAGAGATGGTTCGTGTGTGTTCGATGTGCTTCAGCTCCCCTTACGGCACTGAAACAGCGTTTTAAAGCGAACAGTTCAGTTGGAAAATTTTACAACAAAATCTTTACAGTCGATCAGGGTTTTGACCAATGTAGACAAACAGGTGCTTCTCTTTTTGAATTCATTCCGTGCAGGAAAAGTTTCGTACATACACGAGAAGCTTTTGCTTTAACTTTTTTTAACCTGTGTTCATTGCTGTAGCTTTCGAGATCATCAGTTACTCTCTTTTGATAAACCTACAGAGAGATTTGCCAGTCTCATGCTTCGTACAAAATTCAAGATCTGAATATTATACTCATAGTTTTAGTAAGAGATCATTACTGTATGTAGCCCCCTCGGGCATCTTAGCCATCTTAATATCGATGTGTATATAAGTTGTGTTTAATATATACTTTAATTGGATACTTAATTTAAAATGGTAGATTCGAAGTTATAAGCTAGTTTCTTTTTTATTGTATATACAGTATGTATACAATAATATTATACAATATTCAATAAACATTGAAAAAATCATTCCAACATAATATTTATTGTACGCGATCGTTGATTAGTCGAATCGTGTTTCTCAGGGTTTCCACTTCGAAGGATTTTTTCCTTCTAAGGGAATTTTTGCAATTAGAAGAAAAGAAGCAATCCGAAATGGAAGGAATGTGACAGAAATTACCCCTGTACATGCTGTGTCAAAATGTTGCTGCTTAGCATCCTGCATGTGCATCCAGTATTCCCATGAGCATGCTCATATTGACCAAAATCCACAGCTATTTCAATTAAGGTTGTCCAGGTGCAAAGCGGGAAAGTCGAATGCGAGCGCGAAAGGCTGCTGGGAATCGCTAAAAACTTAATGAATTTTCATAGCGATTCACAGCAGCCTTTCACGCTCGTATTCGACTTTTCCGCTTTGCTCGTTGACAACCTTAAAGCTATTTCAATTAAGGTTTGTCCAGGTGCAAAGCGGAAAAATCGAATACGAGCGCGAAATGCTCGCTGGGAATCGCTAATAAATTCATTAATTATTTAGCGATTCCCAGCAAGCCTTTCGCGCTCGTAATTGAAATAAGCTATTTCATTATACACCAAAATCCGGTATGCTCATGAGCATACTCATATATTTGTATAAATATAACTCATTTACAACGATACGACTAACCGTGTCGTGTAAATGGGCTATAAAAATACGGGCGCATGTAAATTATCCCCATTTAGCTAAAAACCGTCTCTACACGTCTACTTGCGTAAGGTGGTCACTCTGTTTGGAAATAGAAGTTGGGTCACTACTCATGTTCTGCATAGGTATAGCATTGTCATTACACATGTCGTCATCAATATCAATTGCGCATGTTCTTGAACTTTTTCTCCGGTTAAATATGATGCACTGTTCTTCCACTTCCCCCTCATCATCTTCAATAATTTTCATTTCATCCATTTTTGTATTTGCTTTACGTAGACCTGCGAACAGGCTCGCACGTGACCCAGTGGACCTCCTCCATTCAATGTTATTCCTACTCCCACGTGCATTAGGCATGTCATTGAAATGCACGTCTGTCATATTTCCATGTGCATTGGGCGTGTCAGTCACATGGTCATGTGAATCAGGCATGTCAATCGCATGTCCAATTGTCTTGTTCTCATGTGAATTAGGCGTGTCAGTCACATGTACGCTTGTCTCATTCTTATTTACACAAGGCGTGTCATTCACGTGCACCTCCGGACTAGCTGTCTCCACTGACCGACACAAAGCCGTTATCTTGTTTAGTCTTGTACCTTCGTTGGGCGATGCGGAGTTGATTGGTGCCACTTTGGTATGAAAAAATTTTGAAAAAAAGTTTGAATGTTTAGTGTTTTCACCACATTTGTCGGATTTGTTCGCCTTTCTCTTGTGAGACGCCACAAATTGTTGTAATCCAGAGAAGATGCTGGAGGTTTTTGTATTTGCATCTTTTTCATTTGGAATGGAACTGTTACTCCCGTGGGCTGATGGCAAGGACATATTTCCATTTGCTGACATCTTTAACTCTTGCAACTGCGAGAACATGCTCATTCTTCTCCCTCTGTTCGATGGCATGCTTTGATTTCCAACTTCTGGTTGATTTGACAGAGATGGTGGCGTTCTTTTCCTTCCAAGAACTGGAGGCTTATTGGATTGATTCGGCGCAGATGGAGACGTTCCGTTACTTCTCAAGGAGGACGGTATGGAATTATTTGCATTTGCTGATAGTTTTATTTGCTGTAACTGTGAAAACATGCTCATCCGTCTACCTCTCCCTGACGTGTTTTCATTGTCATTCGTTGACTGGACATTTGAATTACCGCCATCAAGTGATTGGTCTAAAGCAGAAAATTTGTTCCGTAGTTGGTTTCGCTGTGGTATCGCCCCAACACGCGAAGCTGATAATTTCGACTCGTGTAGCTCGGAGAATAGACTCATTCGTCGTCCGCGAGGCGACGGGTTATTCTTATTCTTATTTGATGGTTGCAGCCCCGACGGGGAGTCCAATTTTTGATCAACCCCAGGGTTGTCGTGAGCGGATATTTTTGATTGATGTACAGCTGAGAACATGCTCATTCGTCTGTTCCTTGCTGCCGGGTACAAATTTATGACTGTTGGAGCAGTACTGGAAGCATCACTCGTTTCTTTGACAACTTGTGACTCGCCACACACGATGACATTGTGCACTTTGTTCTTAATTCGGTTACGTTTTGCACTGACAGTAAACACGAGCACCGCAGCGATAACTTCGGATACGCGCATACCAGTCTGTAGCGAATACCAAGGCCAGGCGTCCACAAACTCTACCTCGGAGTAGATACCAAACACTCCCACTGCTGAGTAAAGAATTAACACACATGTGAAGAGATTTGCTACACTTGATAGATAAATAAGCAAGAGGTATATCCGATCACCACGTGACTTCCTCCGTCCGGCTCCTTTAAACAGCACGTGGTTTATTTTGTGCGCGAGTGTCGAATACCAAATACCAAGCAACGTTCCCCAAATGATTGAAAAAACTTGACAATATAAGATCATCACTTTTGCACTGCTGTGCGCAGATACGACTATATCTGTTGCGATGACCAGAACAAAGTGTAGAAAGATTACAATTAAGATGTTGGATAAACGTTGAAAACGTTGATGGATTAGATTCACGCTTGCCGATTCGGCCAGCGCTAGGATACACAAAGAATCTGAAGCAAGCAAACAGGGAGTTCCAATGGACCACATGAGTTGAAGGACTAGTTTATTTTCGATTAAAGTCCCTTGGTGGTATGGATCCAAGAATAGCACAAATGATCGCGTTATAGAAAGAACACACATCATGACATTTAAGGAGATACTTAGATATTTCTTCCCAAGTCCATCTTTGACATTCACTACGATGTAGTAGCCTGAATAGATTGCCATGAGCAAGAAGATTATTGCAAAAAGATATGTGTGTGCAGGCCATGCACTCTGCCATAGTTTGTAGGCTTTCTCCCACTCCGGACCTGGTTCAGGCCATGTTTCCGACTGAGGTTCTGGTTCGCTTTGAGCTGGTGATTTACCGTCACTTTCAGGAGTCGGTTCCGATGTACTCTCACGTTCAGGACTTGGTTCAGATGTACTCTCACTTTCAGGATTTGGTTCAGATGTACTGTCACTTTCAGGACTAGGTTCAGATGTACTCTCACTTTCAGGACTAGGTTCAGATGTACTCTCACTTTCAGGACTAGGTTCGGATGTACCGTCACGTTCAGGACTTGGTTCAGATGTACTGTCACGTTCAGGACTTGGTTCAGATGTACTGTCACTCTCAGGACTCGGTTCAGATGTACTCTCACTTTCAGGACTTGGTTCAGATGTACTCTCACTTTCAGGAATTGATTCAGATGTACTCTCACTTTCAGGAATTGGTTCAGATGTACTCTCACTTTCAGGATTTGGTTCAGATGTACTGTCACTTTCAGGACTAGGTTCAGATGGTCTGTCACTTTCAGGACTAGGTTCAGATGTACTCTCACTTTCAGGATTAGGTTCAGATGTACTGTCACTTTCAGGACTAGGTTCAGATGTACTGTCACTTTCAGGACTAGGTTCAGATGTACTCTCACTTTCAGGACTAGGTTCAGATGTACTGTCACTTTCAGGATTTGGTTCAGATGTACTTTCACTTTCAGAACTAGGTTCAGATGTACTCTCAGTTTCAGGACTAGGTTCAGATGTACTCTCAGTTTCAGGACTAGGTTCAGATGTACTCTCACTTTCAGGAATTAGTTCAGATGTACTCTCACTTTCAGGACTTGGTTCAGATGTACTCTCACTTTCAGGATTTGGTTCAGATGTACTCTCACTTTCAGGATTTGGTTCAGATGTACTCTCACTTTCAGGATTAGGTTCAGATGTACTGTCACTTTCAGGACTAGGTTCAGATGGTCTGTCACTTTCAGGACTAGGTTCAGATGTACTCTCACTTTCAGAACTAGGTTCAGATGTACTGTCACTTTCAGGATTTGGTTCAGATGTACTTTCACTTTCAGAACTAGGTTCAGATGTACTCTCAGTTTCAGGACTAGGTTCAGATGTACTCTCAGTTTCAGGACTAGGTTCAGATGTACTCTCACTTTCAGGAATTGGTTCAGATGTACTGTCACTTTCAGGACTAGGTTCAGATGGACTGTCACTTTCAGGACTGGGTTCAGTTGTACTCTCACTTTCAGGACTAGGTTCAGATGTACTGTCACTTTCAGGACTAGGTTCAGATGTACTCTCACTTTCAGAACTAGGTTCATATGTACTCTCACTTTCAGACTCGTTGACAGTTCTTCGTATCCGAAGATATATTTTGGCTTTTTCATTAATTTGTATTGATTTGTAGGGGTTAGATTCTGAGTACACAACAAAGCCCTGAAAATTAATGATGGAGAAGAGCTACGTCAGTATCTTTTACAATTTCTTTTCAAAATGGAGATTAACTTTGTTAGTTTTAAGAAGAAATTGTGGAGGTGAACTCTGGAATACGAAGAGCGAAGATATCAAACTATAAATACTGTCTAAGTTAGTATATGAACGTGTTTATTGATAACAAAAACCGTTCTATGTATTGACAACCGTTATATGTAAACCCGCGCTGGCCAAAATGAATCTATACAGCGTTTAAGCAGGCGTTTAAAAGACAAGACGTCCGTTAAATAAATTTAAAATACATACCCTAAACTGTATGTCAAATTTCGTGTTAAAAAATCTAAGCAGTTGAGATGACTCATCACTTAAATCTTAATAAATACAATTTGCTTTTGAGCGTTTTGTAATTTTGGCGCGTTTATTTTGATTATTTCCGCGCGCTCCTGCATTTCTTGGTGTCAGTTGGTTGAGAGTATTTGTTGTATACTTCATTTAGATTGGAACTGAAATACAAATATTCTATGTTGTTACTTGCTATTCGTATATAATTGTCATCAATCATAAATAATCCATCATTTTTAGCGCACCAGATTCAAACTTACCAGTGTTAGGACGAGAGCCAAGGGCAGAAATGTTGATGTGTTATTCATTTTTTAACCGGAAGAGTAAAAAATCCTGATTAAAATTGTTATCCAAGAGCTGATCGCCACTTTTCTAATTTATGTCTTGAATCGGATATTCACTGAAATATCTGTAAAAAGACAAAAGTAATGAGTGGAAACAAAGTTTATTTGTATTAATACAATTATAATCATTCAGATAATTTGGGGTTTTACTTTTCTTGGTTTTACTTTTTTTTACGATTAAATTTTTTTGTTGCATCTATAGAATTGTTGTATATGATATAGCCAGGTAATAAAACTGACCATGCATGCATACAAAATATTTTGAACAATTGTTTAATTAAGAATATTGAGCTCGTCTTGAATTATATATTTACAATTAGGAATATTGAGCTCCTCTTGAATAACTTACACTGTTAAATTAATTAATATTAACGCTGTTGAAATTTTGATAGGACTCTGACGTATTTAATCAGTTTACTGAAAATAGTTTTCAGTTAAAGTCCCAAATAACATTTTCATGTTTGGACCTGTAGTTTAATGCTTGGTGGTCAAAATCGTGCCACTTTATAGAAGCGCACCCCAAAATTCGTCACAGCAACTGAGCCGAGATATTTTGTGACAGGAGATATCAGCCTCGTTTTCATATTACTGTAGAATGACGGATTATTGCTACGTGACAACGGATTGTATGTTTATTTGGACAGAGAATGATTCAGTGGACATTCTTAATTCTAAAATGCAGAGCACCAAACGTTATAAAAAAAATATAAGTTGACTAAATTCTGTCTAAATTTAATTTCGGTCCATAAAACCCAACTACACGAGTTTAAAAGCGACTTTGGCATGCAATCATATGCATAGATAATTTTTTTTGTTTAAACTATATGGGGTTTTTTTCTTATCAGTTTTCCGTCTAAGTACCAGTGCTCATCTATAGAGAACTGACGTACATTTCAAAAGACAAACGGTGCCCTTATTCTCAGCTTAAATTAAACCTTTTTGTGTTTCCGCAGTAAACAGTTGCATGAACATAATTAAAAATTGGAGCAGTTTTTCTATTCATTTAGTGGATTTGAACCGAAAATGGAAAATAAATAAACCTTTTCATAGTTATCTGAGAGAATGCTGCTTTAACCAGTAATATCATCAATCAGCCTCCAGTCTTATGATATTAAAGCATACTTTACAATAATTATATCTTTAAAGAAAATGACATTGCATTGTCGTTCGCATAACAAAAAGAACAAGCTGGAGAAATTGTGACCCTATTTTTGGAAAGATAACAGCATTTTTTATCTAGCCTATATATATATTTGTGTAACCTCTTCAATTTTCTGAAGTTTGGGAACAAAACTTTCTTTATCCATCATTAAATACACTATGTGTTCTTCTATGTAAACACATAAATTTCATGCTCTAGATTTTTTGGATGCTCTAGATGGGATTTTTTCTGACAAGTGTAGGCTTCAAATATTCTTGTGTCAATATATTGCATTGATGTTCAGATTGGCATTAAGCCATCAAATTCATTAAGGCCTATTTCAACTACCTTTTGCCTAAAACTGTCGCATGCAACCTGTTTACAACTTGAGTTGTACTGTGTAAATCAAGCACACTACTCGCCCATATATGTTGTTGTAGGCAAGTTGTGTGCTTGATTTACACATGCAGTAGGGTCTACAACTCAAGTTGCAAGCAAGTTGCATGCATGCGACAGTTTTAGTCAAAAGTTGTGTAGATTAAATATTTAAATCGGCCTTTATATACAGCATTGATGAACATTATTTTTGATAATCAGTTCCACTTTTTTCAAAGAAAATTTTTCTTTGAAAAACGTCTTAGCCTTGCCCGTTGGTATATATATTCGTAAAATTTCGCTAATCTCATGAGCCTCAGTATATTCTTAAAAGAAGATTGTTAATTATAAAATAGAAATAGTGTAGTATACTATAGAGCTCAAATGTTTGAAATTTCACGACCTTATCGATTGGTTAAAATAGTTTGAGATTTTTTTATATCAACGTAATTTAGTATACACGTATATCAACTTTATAGTTCCTACCCATATGTAGTTATAATCTAATTAAGACTCGTGGGGTCGCGGTTGTACGAATTAAAGGGATCGCATAGTGATTTTTTTCAACCGTTGTACCCCAGGAGAAGAAGAAAACAACTTTAACATATAAATACTAAACTTTAATCCTAGTTATGCAAATCAACGGCCCATTTAAGAAAGCTTGAAAAAACTTTCCGGTGCATGGATATAGCGCTATATATATTCTGCTTTCGCACAATCGGCCTTTGGTAAATAAACGTCAAAACCAAACTCGATAACATAGCGTACCTGCTTAACATTTTAAACAATCCTTCGCTTCCGTCATAAATGGCAGCATTGTACTACTTCCCACTCGGATGTTTTGTATTTACTTACTTTGCCTCTTGTGAGTCTTATCTCGTATAGACTGCCAAATATATAAACGTGAGCCGAGTTTAAATTAAACCGAAGTGTCAAATTATATTTGCTCATATGTTAAACTTTCATTTCCTATATTCTCCCAACCTAAAAACTTTGACCCAAATTTTCACCAGCTAACGGTTCAACGTTGTATAATCTCACGTTTAACTTCAACAGAACGAGAAAAATTTGAAAACATAATTTTGTCAGAAAAAAAGCGCTCTTAACAAAAGCTGATAGCTATTTACTTAAATCGGCGAGCTGCTTATATTGTGCTGTGGATTATTAAGTATATATATTTACGCTTTACTACTTTAAGCTTTCTTAGGCCATAGCTTCGTGCAAATACTTAGGATATAACACATGCTTAACATAATCCTTCACATACCTTTTATTCTGGCCGCCGTTTTCCACATAATTGCATGAATCTCAAGAAGAAGACAGAAAAATATCGTGAAGCCAGGTCTGTAAGAACAACGCACCTGTCCCGATCTCTTACTCAAACAAAGGTAAATTAAATATCGGAATGAATGAGAACTCATATATCACATTTGCATTTTAAACGAGCGACTTTTATCATTTCCCATTGACGACAATGTTAATATGCGCTGTATAAAAATACGACATTAAAATAAACGGTTCTTTTTGACGTTTCTGATGCCGTGAAGTTGGGGTTTTTTTCATTGGGGCATGCATGGAGCTGGAAAAGGTTTTAAAAATTTCTCGATGAATGAAAATCCAGTGCATGGCTATAATATCGGTTGACATTAATATTTATCCCTATTAATTAGTGTAAGTCTTAGCAAAACTATTAATACCCCGGCTGAATTTATTTGAATTATTCAGATTATAAATACAGCCGATAAGCTAGTTCTATTTTAGTGCTCTTGCAGAAAATCGTTGATTTGTTAAAGCGCATGCCGGCTTAACAGCGATTTTCGGATTTATTGTGCTTTCAAGTGGTTGGTAGTGGATACATTATCACTGATTCATTTGCGAGTGATTATTCTCAACACTGGGGCCACTTTTATTAATTATTCTTGCACTGTAGTGATGGTTTGGACTGACAGAATTTACAGGCGCACAACAAATTTGTTACAAGGTCATTGTTCCAACAACCTGACATCGGGTTGTATAGTTGTTCCCATCTTGTTGCAGCGGGACTGCTTGCACAAGACTTGCTTGATGACTCAAGGCTGTTGCACACGAGAGAATACTTGCGGAGATAACCGCCTCGGGTGGCGGTTATAGCTTCGGCTCGTTTCTCTCGTGTATGGACAGTTTTCGTGAGGATTTAACATCTCGAGGCCTTGAGGAAAATATCTATTGCGATATTTTTCACCTCGCGAGGAAAAATCTTAACGTCTGCGGATGTTGCGAGCTTAGTGCTGAGATGCTTGAATTAACTAGCCAATGAGAACCCATAGTTTCTTCACGTGATCCTGACATGCGTTGCAAGCTTGCAGCTGACGTGACATGTGCTGCGCGCGCGTTTTTAATGATTATGACGCAGATAATGGAAAGAATGAAATCACAGACGTTCCGAATGAGCGCACGGTGAACGTTTTAAAACTAAAAGATTTGGGGAGAATGTTGTGGAAAATAATACTGGTAGGTTTCAATAGTTTATATGTTGGTTTTCTATTGGTTGGCGTATATGCCTTTTATATCTGGGGATAGACTTCTAAATTTCTTCTAGATTTCCTCCTGTGGTAACACTGGATCAATAAGAGATGATCCTTATTGGACCTCCGGCTCCAGGAAGAACAGTTTAGAACCAATGGAGCTATCCAGTATAAATAAAATTAGTTTTGTTTAGGTTTCCTCCTGTAGTAATACTGGATCAATAGGAGATGATCCTTTCTGGACCTCTAGGAAGAACAGTTTCTATAGAACTGATAGAGCTATCCAGGAGAAATAAATATAGTTTAGTTTAAGTTTCCTCCTGTAATAATAACACTGGATCAATAAGACATGATCCTTACTGGACCTCTAGGGAGAATATTCTATACTGTCACTGGTATCGCCTCGCTCCTCATATGATAACCTATACATACAAAACTGTCTGATATAAATACGTTAGTTTACACACACGTAAAAATGCACAAGTTGTAACAAACCTGCAGCAGACTTGTAGCAATGCTGTTCCAACAACTTGTCAACAGGATGTGTTCGCACTGCTTATTCCCAGCTTGTTAACAAGTTGTCAACGGCTTGATGAAAACTTGCTACAAGGTTGTTGAGCTCGACAGAATTGTTACAAGTTGTTCCAACAACTTGTTGTCGTCCTGCAATTCAACAATTTGCCAACAAGTTGTGACAACCTTGTAGTAACTTGATAAAATAATAGCATTGTCACAACTTGTTGACAAAGCTTGCTACAAGCCTGTTGCGAACACATCTTGTTGACAAGTTGTGAGTTTTTTTACGTGTAGTTAATTCAGTTTAGTTTAGTTTAGTTTAGCATATTGTTCTAACATGGCACAACATTACTAAACTGCTTTCACACATTTTTAAAGATGGCACTGCTATTCCATCCGCCATTCACACATCCCGCATCTCCGCACAAATCCTCGGAACAACTTCCAACCTACGGCATTGTTCCCGAAGACAAATCCCCTGGCATGCTAGCCCCGGCCGAGGAGGAACCTCCGGGAACGCAAGAACCTGAGCCTGAAAGCGAGAGTGAACCTGAGGACTGGCCGGAACCTGGACCTCAATGGGACAAAGCGTACGACACTTGGGGAGTGGCTTGGGAATTTCACATCTATGCGTTTGCTGTATGTTTCTTCTTGGTTTTCGCTTACGCCTTGTACTATGTTGTCGTGAATGTCTCTGACGGACTTGGGAAGAAGTACTTGAGTGTCAGCTTGAATATTATGATGGTTATTTGCGGTTTCAGCCGAGCATTTGTCCTCGTAGTTGATCCTTACCACCAGGGGACGGCAGTGGATACACCGTTCAAGCTCATGCGTATCCTGTGGTCCCTAACCGACCCCTGTCTCACCGCCGCAGATTCGTTAGTAATTCTCTCGTTGCTCGAGACGTACAAGTTGTCCATCGCACCGCAACGTTTCCAGAAACCTTCAACAATCATCCCAATCATTGGCATGCATTTCGGCTTCGTCTTAACCTCAGACCTTGTCGTCTCTGAGTTCGTTGAGGCGAAAGCGATGCTTCTATTTTGTCAAGTATTTTTCATCACGTGGTGCTCTATATTGGGCATTTGCTACTTTCTGATTGGCTACAAGCTTGATCAGTTGATATTCAAATCTGGCGTCGAAAACGAAGTCTCCCAAGAGGGGAGATGGTATATCTATTTAATCCACGCATCCGGGATTTCGAATATAATCACAAGTGCAGTGTATATTTACTCAGCTGCGGGCGTTTTTGGCGTGTACTCGGATGTGACCTACGTAGACGCTTGGCCGTGGTGGACCCTGCAGTCCGCGTTGCGTATCACAGAACTGGTGGCAGCGGTCTTAGTATTCACAGTTAACGCGAAACGAGCCCAACCCGTGGTCCACGGGCAAGAGAAAACAGCAGCCCCACCAAAGAAACGAAAAATGAGCATGTTCAGCGGGATGCGTTCGATTCGGGACGGAACGTATTTGGAAAAGAACCAAGAGTCGCAAATTTCGACAGATAAACAGGGCTTGCAAATGTCTGAAAGTGGCGTCCAGTGTTTGGTTGGTGAAATTACGGACAGCATGGAAGATGTTGTCGCGAATTATGATAATGAGCTCGAAAGAAAGGATAGTATGTTTACAGCGCTCGGTGGGAAAGCGCAGACGGCGCGCAATGCAACATTTAATGTATAATACTGTACCTAGAGAATTGTCGACTACCCTACGATCAAATAAATGAAAAGTGTTCGTGCAAATAAACTGCGTAAAATGCGGTCTGATTTATTTTAGAGACATATCATCACTGTGAACGAAGCTTGGGCAGAGAGTTCGTCTGATAAAAATGTCAACAAGATGTGTTGGTAACAGGCTTGTAGCAATCTTGTCAACAAGTTGTAACAATGCTGTTATTTTATCAAGTTGCTACAAGGTTGTCACTCGCAACTTATCAACAAGATGTGTTCGCAACAGGCTTGTAGCAATCTTGTCAACAAGTTGTACACACGTAAAAACGCACAAGTTGTAGCAAACCTGCAGCAGACTTGTAGCAATGCTGTTCCAACAACTTGTCAACAGGATGTGTTCGCACTGCTTGTTCCCAGCTTGTTAACAACTTGCTACAGGGTTGTTGAGTTAAACAGACTTGTTACAAGTTGTTCCAACAACTTGTCATCGTCCTGCAATTCAACAATTTGTCAACAAATTGTGAGTGACAACCTTGTAGCAACTTGATAAAATAACAGCATTGTTACAACTTGTTGACAAGCTTGCTACAAGCCTGTTGCGAACACATCTTGTTGACAAGTTGTGAGATTTTTACGTGTGTAGCAATGCTGTTATTTTATCAAGTTGCTACAAGGTTGTTACTCACAACTTGTCAACAAGATGTGTTCGCAACAGGCTTGTAGCAATCTTGTCAACAAGTTGTAGCAATGTTGTTATTTTATCAAGTTGCTACAAGGTTGTTACTCACAACTTATCAACAAGATGTGTTCGCAACAGGCTTGTAGCAAGCTTGTCAACAAGTTGTAACAATGCTGTTATCAAGTTGCTACAAGGTTGTCACTCACAACCTGTTGACACGTTGTTGAATTGCAGGACGATAACAAGTTGTTGGAACAACTTGTAACAAGTCTGTTGTGCTCAACAATCTTTTATATAATAAGTTTAATAACGTTAAGAATCAAGCGCTTTCATTGGTCGAGAGCCACGATCTATTAGAGGACAGACGCACGGAATCACGTCACACAAAACCTTATCCAATAGCATTCCCTTATTTGTATAGATCATGTACGCGTGATATTTGTAAAATTTCGACTTTTTCAAATTTCCAAATGTTTGGGTGGATAAACAGTAAGCTATTTACCTGTTTAATTCGGGGTTTTCTTTTTATTATATAAAACAAATAGATAAGATTTTCCCGTTGTCAGTTCAGTTATAGATTCACAGTATGCCATCATAATGTGGGAACGTGACCCAGTCTCCTCGGCGGCTCGTGAGCCACTTTTTACCATTGAACTATAAATAAACTGGAAGGCTAACTGCTATGATGATGGCCTATGATTTGATGAAGCCAAAATAGTTTTTCTGAGTTATGAGCAGAAATACTTGACCCCAAACGTCGGGCTATATATTAAATTGAAGCTATTGAAAATTGCTATTCGGTGTGGAAATTTCAAGACTTCAGCCAAAAGAAAAATATTTAAAAAATACAAAAACAACTGCAAAACGGCAAATTATCGGTAATTATGTTTGTAGTTTTTCAATATTTCCCTTTTAGCTAAAGTCCTGAAATTTCTACACCAAATAGCGTTTTTCAATAGCTTCAATTTGATATATAGCCGAACGTTCAGTGTTGAGTATTTCCGCTCATAACTCAGAAAAACTAAAATACACTGGCTTCAATTTCCCCCCCTGAGTTAGCCTTCCAGTTTATTTATAGTTCAATGTGTGGGAACGTGACCCAGTCTCCTCGGCGGCTCGTGAGCCACTTTTTACTTCTTCTCACATTATGACGTCATACTGTGTATCTAACTGAACAGACAACGGCAAAATCAAGCAAAATCTTATCTATTTTGTTAAGTAGCAAGTTCTCAACAAAGCCGTTGACAACTTGTCAACAAGCTGGGAACAAGCAGCGTGAACACATCCTGTTGACAAGTTGTTGGAACAGCATTGCTACAACCCAGTGGGCCGGCAAAACGACGTTTATTCAACGTTTGAATCAACGTTGGAAATGATCACCCAGACGTTGGATAGACGTTTGAAAAAGGATTGAAAATGCAAATTGGATTCGTTGAAACAACGTGGGGATTAGGTTGCCAATCTGGTCAACCATAATTCAACGTTGAATCCACGTTGAAACAACGTTGAGAACACATCACAAGTTTACGTCGTATAACCAACCATAAACGAACGTTGATTCGACGTTTGTTTGCTGCTATCGTGTCTACTGCAGGTTTGTTACAACTTGTGCGATGAAGCACCTTGACGGTGCGCCTGCCATGATAAACAGGCAAACATGACAACGAGGCCATTGGAGGGCAAATGTGCAATAAACAATAAAGTCAAGTCCGAGTCCTATATACATTCAAGTACAATTCCAAGTCCCTTAGCAAAATGTCAAATCCAAAATTTACCAAAAAGAAATGATATCGCTTCGAATATAGATTATGGAACTGATGGTTTAATATTTCCACAATTTACAGGCTCTTCGTTGCATTTTTGCTTTGTAATCAAAGTAATATAGTGGTGGCGAGCAGATCAGACTATATAGTGATATTCAATTTCATGTTTAAAACATACAGCGCAAAGTTTGTTCGTTCACTGCAACCAGGAATATCAATCGTGTTTCGCTCGCTACTCTGGTTTAAATAAATTATTACAAAGCCCAGTCGAATTGGTAATCAAGACCCAACGTTTCGACACTCCAGTCTAGTGTCTTTATCAGGGATGATCTAATAGGGATGACGGTGCTTATTTGCCAGAGGAATACATGCATCTTATTGGCAGGTGACGTCATCCCTTGGGTATTTAAGAAGCCACGATTGCAACTTTAGATCACCCCTGATGAAGACACTAGACTGGAGTGTCGAAACGTTGGGTCTTGATTACAATTCGACTGGGCTTTGTAATAATTTATTTAAACCAGAGTAGCGAGCGAAACATGATACAGTGCAAAGTAGTGTATATAAACAGGCCCTACATTACAGTGGATGTGTCCCATTGAAATAAATGGAACCCTTAAAATAGTGAACTTCGTAAATAGATATATTAAACGAAAAAACATTGATTTATAATAATTAAAAAATCATCGTAAGATACAAATAATTTGATCTCCTTCTCTCTCATCTGGTCGGTGAGTTATTACACATCACGTCGAATTTTGTCGCTCAAAACAAATCACCTAGTGCTTCCATATTCTCCTCGCGTGTATTCTTGTCGCGAAAAAGGTCGTTGCCTTTGGAAAATTAATTAAAAATTAAGGTTGAAACGCGTACAACATGACCGAGCAATTTACATGTGCTGTTTTAACGGTGGCAATACAGGCCCTAATTTTAACGAAGCAATGAGTATACCAACGAGGAAATTCGATTGGTCGACTCGTACAGGACCTGACCTAAATTCCCAAGTCTTGAAGAGTCTAGTCTGAGTGCAAGTTTTTTTACATTGGGTGAAAGTCCGATAGGTTCACGTCGGAGTCACACCTTCAAGTCTGGACTCGAGTCCAAGTCGACCACCATTTTCAGACGAACTTGCTTGCGTGTTTAGCTTATATCTTGGCCTTCGGCTGTGTCCTTTTCGTGCGTCAATACATGGAGGAATATCGGACGGGCTGGGCGTGTCGTCCGTTTTGGCGTGGTTTAAACCGCAAGACGAAAAAACATCCACACGCAATGCCTAGCAATGGTTCTGGGAAAAAATCCTACCTGATATTGTCCTAGCTAATAGTCTGTTGCCGTATTTAGGCAAATAAAGGCTTCATCGTCAAGTGGAACCCACATGTATGCAAGTCTCTTTGTGTAGGCGGTGATCTGTATATATATTCGCCGCGTTTATTTACACACAGAAAAATAAGAAGTTACTATTTTCTTTGCGAAAGTTTGTCGAACCACATATCGCCCGTGTTTAGATCAATTTGAAAACAATTTTGGAACAGGATTTGTAGGAGAACATACGATATCTTGAAAACAGGTAACATTATACTAACATATGTTTTCCAAGTTTATATTTTCTAAAGCTTTTTTCGATAATCTTTTAAGATTTTTTAATAACATCAAATTGATAACTCTACTGCCATAACACAGACTTGCCGGTGCTTTGGGAGGGGCAATTAAAGCTTTTACAAAATACCATTTAAATGTGTTGTTTTTTAAATATTATGGAATACAAATTTTAAAGGAACTAAACAAAAATGGAGGTTTTGTTCGAACATGTACCTAATTTTCATTTTCAATAACTGAAAAAGGCGAAATTTAGTATATTTTTGTTACTTGTAAAACAAATTTTTAGAATGGACTTTTTTAATAGCATGACCTTTAACCTTTGACATAATCCGCAAAGTACGCTTTGATCGAAGATTGCGGAAACAATTTTAACCGAAACGTTTATTTTGAAATATATCCTCTTATTACATGTATTAATATTTCTCCAAAATACTTGTCAAAGAATTAGTCGGCAGATTTGAAGAGTTTTAATGGGAAATATCCATTTATGGGGCAAAGGGCAATATTTAAAATGTTAATTGTCTTGTGGAATTCACTAAAATGTTTTTATACCGTGAGAAGTTTTAACGACGCCGGCCAAATGCACGCTTGTACGTACGGTTCTAACTTGTTTTGTTTCAAAGTGGGGGAAATAGTGAAAGGGAAGAGCGTGTTTTGCCTTCAAACGGTAAGGAAATAGGCCTAGAATTGTGCTTAGTTTTGTGGGGATATTAATAGACTTTACTGATGTGTGAAAGGCCAGTAATCGGTATGAATTGTGGTTTAAATTTTAAAATTAGAATATACTTCGACGGCTTCTAGTGTTATTTATTTGCTGCTCTTGTCGTATTGAGATGGTTATCAGAATCGCTAAGAATCTGTTGATAGATTTATTAGTAGTGGTTGATATTTAGTGAGCTTTGTACGCACTTGACGTTGTATATATGTTTGGTACTTGGTAGCTTTGACATTTTCAGCAAACGAAATAGTTTAATAATACGAGAAGGTGCCATTATGGTCAAATTCAGAAGTGTTGACAACTTGAATTTTAAGAACAAGAAAAGTAAACAAAATCCCTTCGATTCTATTGATTCGCTACAAAATACAAGATACTGGCACATATGATGAAATCATGAACAGAATTAACAGTGAATTGACCGGCCATTATCTGCGGTGCTTAGCGAAACGCAAGAGGGAAACCCACGCATTGGGTATTGACTATTGCATTGTCATTTTTTTACAGCAGATACGTGTAGCAAGCCATCCCGACCGTGCAGAGCAAAATATATCAAGGTATGATCGCATTATGGTAGTCTAAATATATTTAAACTGTTGTTTGTCAGTGCAGGCCGTGTTGCAGGTAAAAATGAAGTCGTTGAACGAGTTAAAAGAAGTAAAAGAAGTACATCATTGCATGTTTTGAGCCGAAGCCGATCGAAGGGCTTCAGAACGGTTACTTTATGCAGTATTTGTATATGCATATGTTGTATACATAGTAACACTGGGCAAATTGTGGAGAACAATTAATAACTGATAGTGCCAATCAGTATAAATAAAGTTAGTTTAATTCATATATTTACGAAAAAACACTGTCAAAAAAGTCGACTCATCCTCCGATCACAAATGACGTCATCAATTTTTTATCTCACTGTCGACAGATCTTTGTCAAAAATGGACCTCAGAATTGAAATCTTCACGCTCAAATTAGTATACACCGAAAATATCATGATGTTTGGATATTCAGAACGCGAGTTGCAGTGTTTTGAAATGTTTTCACCGTACCGGAAATTATATTCCATACAAATGTACAAGAAAAAACAAAATTTTCAAAACGCCGTAATTAGCGCTCTGAATGTCCAAACAATATGAAATTTTCGGTGTAGACTTACTTTAGCATGAAAATTTCAATTCTGAGGTGCGTTTCTGCCAAATATGAACTTGCATCGGAGAATTGTATTGTCGACGAGCACGCAAGGGGAAACCTGTGCGCAGGTCAGATTCTCAACCTGCGGGGCTTCAACGAACCGCGCTGACGTAATGCCATAATAAATATGCCTGGGGAGAGGGCAGGTTCATGCGCGATGACGTATCTTATGTTCCGCTAATCTTGCGCATATTATGCCAATCTTTTACTGCTTGGTGGATTTTGAAAATTAATTTGTATTGACTGACAACAAGTTAATTGAGTATTAGCGACAATCTTATCTGGAGACATTTGAGAAATGCTCAAGTGACCACACCTGGCGAAATACAGCTGAAATTAATAATCAATTGATATAATTACGTTATATTTCTGAGCTGATTGTATAAAAAGTAGTTAAGATGTCTACAGTAAGTTCATAAGTTAACCAATTAGAATCGTGTATTTGAGATATCGCCGACTATTTTTAAATAAAGCTCCTAACTACTTTTTAATTACCCGTTCTGTATTTTTATTTAAACTGAATACAGAACGGGTAATTAAAAAGTAGTTAAGTCTTTAATAAAACTTCCTTGTGTTTAAACTAGCTTTATTCATACTCGTTAACCGGCTCTATCAGTTCTAAGCGGCAGTTCTCCCTAGAGGTCCAATAAGGATTATTTCTTAATGATCCAGTGTTACTACAGGAAGAAACTAAACTAAACTAACTTTATTTTTACTGAATAGCTCTATCAGTTCTCACTGAAACTGTTCTTCCTAGAAAGCCAGTTAGAGTCAGTTCTGAACTGTTCTCCCTAGAGGTCCAGTAAGGATCATCTCTTATTGATCCAGTGTTACTACAGGAGGAAACCTAAACTAAACTAACTTTATTTATACTGGATAACTCTATCAGTTCTAAACTGTTCTTCCTAGAGGTCCAGTTAGAATCATCTCTTATTGATCCAGTGTTACTAGAGGCGGTCACAGAAGTACTCTAAAACATTTGCGGTGTTTTGGTAGGAGTGAATGCGGAAGCACTCAATTTTTTAATAGCTAAGTACAGTACTCAACTACATCAATCCAATATTCCCACGTTTGATCTTAAAGTCTTCCTAGTCCAGAAAGATTATAGGAAGCTATCATAAATTCTTTCAGTCCATTAAAATTCTTGTGGTATCGTAGGCGTACCATATCTTGTGAATTCCGCATCATTTCACATCAAATTCCAAATCTTCGCGGCGCTGATAAATGAACTCCGAAGGACACCTTAAATTGGCATAATTGATCGTTCTCGTAAATGAGATAGAAATCAACCCACTGCGTTCACATGGGCATTAACGCCTTAATTCACCACATATAAGGCGTTCTCGGAAAAAAACAACAATCATAGCGGAGTAAGAAAAGCAGCTTATCCCTTTTTTCCAAATGGTCCCACATTATATACTTTACTCAGGCAAAGCTCTTCGTATATGTGAAGTAGATGATCCTCGCTATATTTCAGAGTATCTTAATGGACCGTTTGCATTATAGACTAAATTTTGATCTATAACAAGTCTAGACAAAAATTTCACCATCACAGCTTGAAAGAGCATCACAGAATTAGTAATATTCCAAAGTTTCGTTGCGAAATGTTGTAAAATGCGGAGAATATAGCCTTGCGAAGTTTGCCGTTTTTCAAGTCATTTTGCATTACGCGGGGGAAATTGACAGCCCAATACCCTTTGGAGCTGTCAATTTCTCGTTTGTTATACAAAATGACTGAAAAACGGTAAACTTCGCAAGGCTATATTATCCGCATTTTACAACATTTCGCAACGAAACTTTAGAATATTACTAATTTTGTAATGCTCTTTCAAGCCGTGATGAAATTTTTGTCTAGACTTGTTTAGATCAAAATTTAGTCTATAATGCAAATGGTCCATCAAGCTGGCTGGTTGGCACTATCAAAGTTTCTGTGATCACAGTAGGAATTTTGCATGGGTAAATTTTAAGTTTTAAAGGATTTGTAAGAACTCTTTGAGCTGGGACTACTGACTCACTGTTTAACACTAGTGAGTCAGTTGAGAGTTCCCTCAAACATTTCTTACAAATCTTTCAAAACTTTGAATTTACCTCTGCAAAATTCCTACTGTGATCACAGAAACTTTATAGTATAGTACAAACCAGGGTTGCAGATTATGTCCATTTATGAATTCCGCCGGAATGCCTATTCTATGGCCTTGGTCTCATTCCTTTTGAATACCACAAGTAAATATATGTCGTGTTTGCATGTCGAGGTTTCACAGTTTAATTAAAAAACAATAAAAATGTCAAAACATGTTCCCACAGATTATCAACTTCAGACGTAGCCAGCGCGTTGGATTGGAATCGCTGTGTCTGTTTTGTCTTGTTCACGGTCTAAAACCAACGGTGTTGTCACCACCATTGGCATTGAGTTCCCATAACTGCGAAAAAAATAACACCAACTTGTTTTAAGGCGACGCCTGCGTCATGCAAACAACACAGAATAACCTTTACCCTCGCAAGGACAAGGAACAAAGCGTTGTTTACTCACAGCTTCGTGTTAACCGCTCTTTTTTCCAAAATAAAGCATATAATTGACTTGCCAAAAAATAGAGTCGAGAATATGCGCCCAGCTGGTTCGTTTTGTTGTGGTTTGTGGACCATTAAAGTTCAGACCGCGTTTTACGACTTTGGACAGCTACTTATACAACCAATCAATTATAGCAAATCTTTAATCTCGCACCGACCATTCAATCCAAATGCTCGCAACATTGAAACGACAAAAAAGCAATTTGTGAAGCCGTAGTTCGCTCGGAACAATGCGTCTCCCCCAGCTCTCGCGTTTTCTCAGGGTCGCGAAACGGAAAAGCCCAATTTTCCCATCGCTGTTAGCGGATAGCAAGTTTTTTTTATAAATAAGCTTATCTCTATACATCGTTTTCCTGTCGATGCTTATCGCATTTCGCAGCAGGCTTAGCTAACGGCAGATGTTCAAGAAGCTATTCTTTCCAATCTCAATTCCCCGCCTACTGTGTACTGTTCGAGTCCATGTGAATTGTATTAACGTACGGAGAGTGTCTATCGTGGAGTGTCGTCTAGCAGCATAATTCATATGTATACGTGTTTATTTTCCACAGACGACACTAACGGGAATAAACCATGAAGGATGGAAACTGTATCTTGCTAATCCTTTGGACCTTAATCTACTCTTTGTGCTGTGGTAAGCTATATTTTCAATGAATATCTTCAGATGAGACTCTAGCGTATACGTAGCGACGATAGGCAATATTCACGAATTTGGTTGAAGAATCTAACTACTCGGAAAGTATACAGCGTTCTTCAATATTTCATGCGAAGACCCTGCGTTTGGTACTAGCTGTAGTGATTATACAAAGATCAGGAATGTGTGTAGTTAGACCTTCAGCCAAGTTTATCTATTACTTTGCATATAAAATTGCCGTAGTATTTCAAATGATAATTCATGCGTATCTATACTATAGATCTTTACGAGTATAATCTTTGTACCGTTTTAAAATAGACTCCAACGCGCGGAGTTTAATACAAGCGGTCGTCTTTCTGACACAAGGAAGCGCTTGATAAAATCGCCGTTTAAAACCTCTCAAGGGCAAGCAATAGTTCGCACGCTGTCGTGTAATCTGCACATGTCTTGATGTCTGCATGGGATACGCTTCAAAGGCGTCTGTAATTATTTACCCACTAATATGGGAACAATCCTGTTTGTTTGTATTGCAATTACGAGACGTTTGTATCATACAATCACTTCAGAAAACATATCATGTTTACATTATCAATAGAGGCCCGCATCGCGCCACCTCTGCAGAGAATCCGATAGCAAACATGAGCTAAACGCCGTAGACACGCGGTTTTTGCTTGATTCCCAAACAATTGAAGCAAATCCACAGTTCCAGTATATAATACTTGTGACCGATGCATTTATTTTGGTCAATATTATTCAGGCTATGTATAGGCGTGCTTTCGTCTCAAACGTGCATGGTGTTCCAGTGTAGGTAGTATTCTACAATAAGCTGTCGTGGTTTGTGTCTGAACTACCTGAAAAAGATATCTCAAACGTGGTGGTCCAGTGTAGGTAGTATTCTACAATAAGCTGTCGTGGTTTGTGTCTGAACTACCTGAAAAAGATATCTCAAACGTGGTGGTCCAGTGTAGGTAGTATTCTACAATAAGCTGTCGTGGTTTGTGTCTGAACTACCTGAAAAAGATATCTCAAACGTGGTGGTCCAGTGTAGGTAGTATTCTACAATAAGCTGTCGTGGTTTGTGTCTGAACTACCTGAAAAAGATATCTCAAACGTGGTGGTTCAGTGTAGATAGTATTCTACAATAAGCTGTCGTGGTTTGTGTCTGAACTACCTGAAAAAGATATCTCAAATGTGGTGGTCCAGTGTAGGTGGTATTCTACAATAAGCTGTCGTGGTTTGTGTCTGAACTACCTGAAAAAGTTATCTCAAACGTGGTGGTCCAGTGTAGGTAGTATTCTACAATAAGCTGTCGTGGTTTGTATCTGAACTACCTGAAAAAGATATCTCAAACGTGGTGGTCCAGTGTAGGTAGTATTCTACAATAAGCTGTCGTGGTTTGTGTCTGAACTACCTGAATAAGATATCTCAAACGTGGTGGTCCAGTGTTGGTAGTATTCTACAATAAGCTGTCGTGGTTTGTGTCTGAACTACCTGAAAAGATATCTCAAACGTGGTGGTCCAGTGTAGGTAGTATTCTACAATAAGCTGTCGTGGTTTGTGTCTGAACTACCTGAAAAAGATATCTCAAACGTGGTGGTCCAGTGTAGGTAGTATTCTACAATAAGCTGTCGTGGTTTGTGTCTGAACTACCTGAAAAAGATATCTCAAACGTGGTGGTCCAGTGTAGGTAGTATTCTTCAATAAGCTGTCGTGGTTTGTGTCTGAACTACCTGAAAAAGATATCTCAAACGTGGTGGTCCAGTGTAGGTAGTATTCTACAATAAGCTGTCGTGGTTTGTGTCTGAACTACCTGAAAAAGATATCTCAAACGTGGTGGTCCAGTGTAGGTAGTATTCTTCAATAAGCTGTCGTGGTTTATGTGTGAACTACCTGAAAAAGATATCTCAAACGTGGTGGTTCAGTGTAGGTAGTATTCTACAATAAGCTGTCGTGGTTTGTGTCTGAACTACCTGAAAAAGATATCTCAAACGTGGTGGTCCAGTATAGGTAGTATTCTACAATAACCTGTCGTGGTTTGTGTCTGAACTACCTGAAAAAGATATCTCAAACGTGGTGGTCCAGTGTAGGTAGTATTCTACAATAAGCTGTCGTGGTTTGTGTCTGAACTACCTGAAAAAGATATCTCAAACGTGGTGGTCCAGTGTAGGTAGTATTCTACAATAAGCTGTCGTGGTTTGTGTGTGAACTACCTGAAAAAGATATCTCAAACGTGGTGGTCCAGTGTAGGTCGTATTCTTCAATAAGCTGTCGTGGTTTGTGTCTGAACTACCTGAAAAAGATATCTCAAACGTGGTGGTCCAGTGTAGGTAGTATTCTACAATAAGCTGTTGTGGTTTGTGTCTGAACTACCTGAAAAAGATATCTCAAACGTGTGATTTAGAATTCTGACTTCGACGTGTGCAGCGAAGGCTTTTCGTTAATTTCTTATTTGATATTTTTTTATTTTATTTTTAGTCAAGCAGTTCAACAAAGCACAAAAAGAAGAAGAAAAAGCGAGACTCTTGATACGTTTATATTGTGGTAAGTATCATTCATTAATTTGTTGCTACGTACAAATATTCTTCGGGTTTCATTTGTTACATTAACTACTTTTGAGTTCTTTTAAAAAAATCTCAATCTTTTCTTTTACTGCATTTAAATCATTTGAGCACACACCGTTTTGAATTTCGTGTTTTCCCATCGCATTCTTAAGGCTTTCGTTCATAACTGGCTGGATTTTTAACCCCTCGAGTTGTTTAAACAATTCGCAAGGCGAGTCAGAGATTGGTTTCAATCCTAAAGCGAGCAAAACGTCCTTTCCAAACTTGCTATAATGTGCTGTGCTTGACAGCAGCAGCTTGCGGGCGGAGGGTGGTCTTTTGAGGGCAACATTCAGGCCGACTGCAGTGTGCGGGTCAAGTAGGTAATGGTTTTGGTCAAAACATGTCTTTATGGTTG
>CACRXK020004825.1:14076-30198 GCA_902702795.2 Paramuricea clavata | reverse complement strand
ATCCCCAATGTCAGGACACTCCGTCGCCTTTACGTCAGGGGAAGCCATCTTCTCTACAAACAATGCTTCAGGATGCGACTGAAATAACCAATATCGACTATGATTACGATCGCTTCCCAAAGATTCAAGACGACGACAATCCCTCACTTGGTTTATGATCTCCTAGAATATGAATTATAATATCGAAGATGATTAAGTGTTAACTTCTAAGTTTGAAGTGCCTAACAATGGCCGGATTTTGAGGGGAGGCGCTCGCCTGAGATCGTTTTGCACCTCCTTGAGAATTTTTGCACCTCCCCTGAAAAGTCATGCACCTCCTCTTGGGAAAGTTTCAATGATAGATCAAAGTGAAAATTTGACTTTTTTGGTTGTTTAGGGTCTACACTTCGAAAGAAAGTTTTTCTGTAAAATTGAAACAGCGATAGGCAATTCATCTCCGTGTCAAGTATCCTTTTAACACAATATTTTGAAAGAAACTTTGTAGTAATTGTAATGAAGGGCAAAATTGAATGAGTTGTGCAGTCATAATTCATTAATACACTGATACATATGTACACTACATGCATACGTCACGACGTTGACTGTGGCTCGTTCTAAGCTCTAACTTTCCATGGGAGTCATGAGCTAGACTGCTCCATCTCCCCTAATTTTTGTTCCACCTCCCCCACTATTTCCACCAAAATCCAGCCTTACCACTAACCCCAAATGCATGTGATTTTTACTACCGAAACACTCGGAAAGAAACGCTGAAAACTTCGTGAAGTGAAATGTTCAAAAAATTTTGTACAAACCTTAAACCGTTCAACTTTTTGCTTTTTCTGATATAACTTTTCACTGAAAGAACACAAAATAATCTGTAAACAAATCTGAACGTGTGTATATTTGGGTGTGAAAATAACACGAATTTTGATATTATTCTGTTTCATTCGTTAAAACTATCTGTAACAAACATGCAGCAGACATGTAGCAATGCTGTTCCAACAATTTGTCAACAGGATGTGTTCGCACTGCTTATTAAGCTTGTTAACAAATTGTGAACGGCTTGTTGACAACTTGCTACAAGGTTGTTGAGGCAGTTGAGCTCAACAGACTTGTTACAAGTTGGTCCAACAACTTGTTATCGTCCTGCAATTCAACAATTTGTCAAAAAGTTGTGAGTGACACAACCTTGTAGCAACTTGACAAAATAACAGCATCGTTACAACTTGTTGACAAGCTTGCTACAAGGTTGTTGAGCTCAACAGACTTGTTACAACAAGTTGTTGCAACAACTTGTTATCGTCCTGCAATTCAACAATTTGTCAACAAGTTGTAAGTGACAACCTTGTAGCAACTTGATAAAATAACAGCATTGTCACAACTTGTTGACAAGCTTGCCACAAGCCTGTTGCGAACACATCTTGTTGACAAGTTGTGAGTGACAACCTTGTAGCAAATTGATAAAATAACAGCATTGTAACAACTTGTTGACAAGCTTGCTACAAGTCTGTTGCGAACACATCTTGTTGACAAGTTGTGAGTGACAACCTTGTAGCAAATTGATAAAATAACAGCATTGTTACAACTTGTTGACAAGTTTGCTACAAGTCTGTTGCGAACACATCTTGTTGACAAGTTGTGAGTGACAACCTTGTAGCAAATTGATAAAATAACAGCATTGTAACAACTTGTTGACAAGCTTGCTACAAGTCTGTTGCGAACACATCTTGTTGACAAGTTGTGAGTGACAACCTTGTAGCAAATTGATAAAATAACAGCACTGTTACAACTTGTTGACAAGTTTGCTACAAGCCTGTCGCGAACATATCTTGTCGACAAGTTGCGAGATTTTTACGTGAGTACCCAATACTGACAGAAAGGTTTCTCACTTACTCCAAACGACGCATTTCATCAAATTTTTCTTTCTCAATTTTACTTTTTGCCGCCAGTTCTTGTCGTGTTGTTAAGTTACTGCTTGTGGTGTCGTCTTTCTTGATATTATTCTCTGTGCTTTCCATATTTTTTTCTTGTGCGATATTCTCTGTGCCACTCATTCCATCTCTCGCTTGTTCAGAATCAGTCGGGCCTTTGTCAACTGCCTTCTCTATATACGCAAGTCAAAGGATTTGGGAAGTCAAACACAAAAGTAAACAACATATAAATGATAGTCATTGCGGGAATTATTTTAATTAAATACAATACAGAAAGGGGCCATTCACAAAGGATGTCCGGCCAAATGATGGATTTTCAGACCCCCCTCCCCCCCTTGTCCGGCATTGTCCGAATTAGTGACCCCCCCTCCCCCCGGACATCCGCCATGCCTCGCAAAAACTCACGCAACCTTGTATATATCAAGAGTAAAAAACTTTTTTACTTTTAGAACTTTTTTATAACTGTAAATGTGAACACAAAAACATATAAATTACTAATTAAAACAAAATCTAGTGTTAACTGCATAGTCAAAATGCCAATTTCACAATGGGAAGAACTGCTCAAAATAGAGGGAAAAAGAAATTTGTTTTTGAATTTTTTTAAATTTCGTACATCCGGATTGCTAAAAAACCCCCCTCCCCCCCTATGTCCGAGTTTGTCCTGATTTTCCAAACCCCCCTCCCCCCCCTCGGCTCGGACATCCTTTGTGAATGGCCCCAAAGAGGACTAAAAACTACACATGTAAAAATCTTACATCTTGTAGCAAGTCTGCTAGCCAGCCGTCAACAAGTTGTGTTCGCACTACTTGTTCCAAGTTTGTTCAGTATGAAACAAGCTTGTTAATATTATCAGACTTTTTGCAAGGTTGTTCCAACAAGTCCGATACAGTCACGACATAACAACATTGTTACAATCTTGTGTCATCAACCTTGTAACATTCTTGTTATATCACGACTGTATCAGACTTGTTAGAACAACCTTGTAACAAGTCTGATAATGCCATCAAGCTTGTTTGTTAACAGCTTCAAACTGCATCTTTTGTTCCAAACTTGTTACAACAACTGGGAACAAGCAGTGCGAACACAACTTGTCGACAGCTTGTGAACAGATTTGTAACAACTTGTTTGCAGACCTGTAACAACTTGTGCGGTTTCACGTGGGTATAGTACAAACAAGTATTGTATTCTTACCCCCATTGGTTCCATCGCATTTCTCCTAAAATTAAACAAAAAAAGTCTTAGAATTTTTGGTAGTTCATTTGCTAAACTGTAAAATAAGAATTATAGAAAGAAAACTCTGAATAATAATTGTTTCTTTAACAGGGGTTTGACTGACAAGAACAACTAGCCTTAGCAAAATAAAATCATAATATATTGACATATAATTCTACACTCAAATGAATTAATGAATCGTAATATATTTGTATCTCACCAAAAATTTGTCAATTTCCTTTTGCGGGTTTTTCGCTTCTTCAAGTTTCTTTTGTTCTTGAATTAGTTCCCGTATTTCTGTGTCAACATCGATCTTTTTTACCCTGAAATATTTGACAAATGAAATACCATGATCTTAGACATCAGAAAGTTATTTCAACATTTTCGCCTTAATACGTCAGCTGTTCTCCCAAGAGGTCCATAAAGGGTCATCTCTTATTGATCCAGTGTTACTATACAGGAGGAAACCTAAACTAAAGTAACTTTTTGTATACTGGATAGCTTTATCAGTTACAAACTGTTCTCTCTAGACGTCCAGTAAGGAGTATCTCTTACTAGTATTGTTCCAGTGTTACTGCAAGAAAAAACCTAAACTAACTTCATTTACACTGGATAGCTCTAGCAGTTCTAGACTGTTCTTCTTAGAGATCCATTAATGATAATCTGTTATTGATCCAGTGTTACTACAGGAGGAAACCTAAACTAAACTAACTTTATTTATATTGGATAGCTCTAGCAGTTCTAAACTGTTCTTCCTAGAGGTCCAGTAAGGATCATCTCTTATTAATCCAGTGTTACTGCAAAAAGAAACCTAAACTAAACTAAACTAACTTTATTTATGCTGGATAGCTCTAGCAGTTCTAAACTGTTCTTCCTAGAGGTCCAGTAAGGATCATCTCTTATTGATCCAGTGTTACTGCAAGAAAAAACCTAAACTAAACTAAACTTTATTTATACTGGATAGCTCCAACAGTTCTAGACTGTTCTTCTTAGAGATCCATTAAGGATAATCTGTTATTGATCCAGTGTTACTAGTAGTACTACAGGAAGAAACCTAAACTAAACTAACTTTATTTATACTGGATAGCTCTAGCAGTTCTAGACTGTTCTTCTTAGAGATCCAGTAAGGATAATCTGTTGACCCAGTGTTACTACAGGAGGAAACCTAAACTAAACTAACTTTATTTATACTGGATAGCTCTATCAGTTCTAAACTGTTCTTCCTAGAGGTCCAGTAAGGATAATCTCTTACTGACCCAGTGTTACTACAGGAGGAAACCGAAACTAAACTTACCACGTCTGTCGTCTGTTTTCTTCCAGTTCTTGCTGATGAGAATAAAACACTTCTGATATGAATATTTGATCAAGTAAGTACGTCAACAGCTGTAAATTAAAAAGTGTTTGAGCACTATGGCTATAGATTCAGCATAAAAATATCCTGCAAGTCTGCAGGAATTCTTTATGTTCAGATGATGCTCGCGGAAAGAAAACTCTTTTTTACCACCTTAGTCTGTAAGTAATGCAACTTAACTATTTTTTGCAGTAAGGACCTTAACAAATATCAAAAAGAGAATACATGCATAATATAAACAAGCAGACTTAACAATTTAGAGTAGCATTTAATTTCCGACGAAACAACTCAGTGCCCGATTGGGCGATCAAGAATGAACTTCTACTTGCCCGTAATGATTCTTCTTGCCTCGGGCTAAGTTACACCATTGTCTGCCCCCCCCTATTCTATCCTTTCACCCATCCTTCTTTACGCTTTCTTCAAAACAAAACGCTCTTTCCTACGTGTTTCTAAACCATTATCGTCTCATACCTCCAGTTTCTGAACAGCAGTCAGGTTCACGATATCTTTTTTATTCAATTCCATGAGATTCCAACTCTAGAAAAATATACAACCATTCAAGTTATAATATACCTCCTTACTGGGAGTACACCTGTTATAAACTTAAGAAATTAATAAACAAACAAAAGTGCTTCTCCTTACCAGTTTTCTTCTTGTCAAAACCTTATTTGTTTTCTTCGTTGAATGGTCACCATTCTGACAATGTTGCAAATACAGTCTTGTGAGTTCACCAACAGTCGATTCAGACACTCTCATATCAAGGAGACCAACTCCTAGGTCTGAAAACTAAAAGAAAAGTACAACAGAGATGTAAAGCACGTGAAAGAAGTTAGAACAATAGGTCCCAGACTCCCAGGTACTGGTCAGGTCTACGCTACTATCCCAACATCGAATCTGCATGTTCGCCGTTCTGTTATGTCTTACATTATCTTTTGTCTATAGCTAAAGTTTATATCGGCTTTTTATCACGTATGCGTGACTGGACAGTTGCTGTAGCACACTACAGTAAAATTGCTTGTTAAAGTACAGTATATTTGAAAATATGGCTGTCAAACAACCTCGACATGTTTACATATTTAACCATGATATTTAACTAAAGCATTCTGAGTATTTTCTCGTGAGTTCACAAATCAATTAAATCGTTTGAAGAAATCGACACGCGCTAACAGTAGAAGTTCCTCTAAACGCTATTCGAAAAGTGGGAAATGTATGGCCATGCAGATTTTTTGAGGTGGTGCTAGACTTTGGAAGAGATTATTTCGCTGGCCTCAGAGTGACAAAACGTAACAAAGCAACGATTTTACTAACACTAACCCTATTCCAAACATCAACTCTAACCTTAACCCTAATCCTTACCCTAACCCGAACCTAACCCTACTCCAAATTTGTTTCTAAACCAATCTTGAAAAAGTTTTGACGAAATGTCATTCTGAGGTCAGCAAAATAGTTGATGCCCTAGACTTTCTGGTGCCAGACACACCGGTGGAATACATGCATGATAAGTTTTGTTACTGTACTTTGTATGACTGAAAAATTTTAATACCTCTTTCGATGAATCTTGCCGCAGAAGATCTTTGAGTAAAACTTGAAGAAAACCAATCAAAATGCGAACGAATATTTCATTTTTTGGACCCTCGTTCATCAATCCTGACACAAGGTCATCTGAGAAAAACAAACATATTGTTATGTTGTAATAATAATTTTGGATGCGGCATTAAAAAGTAAGGTCGTTCAGACACAAACCACGACAGCTCATTGTATAGAACACTACCTACACAGGACCATCACGTTTGAGATATTTGTTCAGGCAGTTCAGATACAAACCACGACAGCTTATTGTAGAATACTGCCTACACTGGACAACCATGTTTAAGAATACTTTTTCAAGTGGTTCAGACACAAACCACGACAGCTTATGTAGAATACTACCTACACTGGACCACCACGTTTGAGATATTTTTCATGTAGTTCAGACACAAACCACGACAGCTTATTGTAGACTACTACCTACACTGAACCACCACGTTTGAGATCTCTTTTTCAGGTAGTCAAGACACAAACCACAGTAGCCTACTGTAAAATACTATACCTACACTGGACCACCACGTTTGAGATACTGTATATTTTTCAGGTAGTTCAGACACAAACCACGACAGCTTACTGTAGAACACTACCTACACTGGATCACCACGTTTGAGATATTTTTCAGGCAGTTCAGACACAAATCACGACATCTTATTGTAGAACACTACCTACACTGGGTCCTGCTCAGATTTCAATTAACTTTACTGTACCTGGGCTACACTTTAAGTCTCCATCTTGACTGAGAAAATTTCCGTAGAAATGAATGAACTCTGTGATCATAAGTATATCACCATAATATCTTCTCAATTGCTCAGGAACTGCTGACACAGCTTTTGGGGAAGGCAAAGGAAGACGAACAGGTTCGAAACCAGTCTTCAGCGATGGCTAAATAAACAAGGTCATTAGCCTAAATGCAAGGACAGTGACAGTGGCGGACACTGGGGGGCAGGGGAAGGAGGACCACTCCCCCCCCCCCAATAATTTTGAAAGACATATAAAAGTCTGAAACTGCACTGACCAGTTCTTTTCCTAACTCTTTCTTTAAACCGACCGTTTCAACAACTGATTCCCTGGAAAAAATTAAAAAATGTTACTAAAGCCTGGGTGAAACGAGGATCAGCGTTGAGAATCGAGAGTTTACATGAAAGTTTTCTCAACTCTCATGCCCCGGTCAAACGAGAACAAGAGTTGCATGAGAGTTGATGAGAGTTGAGAAGCGAGAGTTTGCATGAGAGTTGAGAAGCGAGAGTTTGCATGAGAGTTGATGAGAGTTGAGAAGCGAAAGTTTGCATGAGAGTTGATGAGAGTTGGGAAGCGAGAGTTTGCATGAGAGTTGATGAGAGTTGAGAAGCGAGAGTTTGCATGAGAGTTGATGAGAGTTGAGAAGCGAGAGTTTGCATGAGAGTTGATGAGAGTTGATGAGAGTTGAGAAGCGAGAGTTTACATGAGAGTTGATGAGAGTTGAGAAACGAGAGTTTGCATGAGAGTTGATGAGAGTTGAGAAGCGAGAGATTGCATCAGAGTTTGCTCAACTTTCATGCCCCGGTCAAACGAAAACAAGAGTTACACGAGAGTTGACTTATATTACAGAGCGCGTAAAAACTCTGATCAAGATCAACCCATTAAAATTTGAATCAGTTCAAAGTTGATGAAGGGTGCATGAGAGTCGATTAAAGTTGCATGCGAGTCAAACACGAACGAGAGATGCAACTATCATCTTCGTTTAACCGGAGCTTAAGACCGAACATTCACAGATATGGTATTGGGAGAGCAATGCATACATTTAAGTAATCTTCAGGCCTACCGTTCTGTCCCAGTTTTTTCATCCAAAACTCCCAGCTTGTTTTCTTTATTTGGCTGTTTCCTGTTACAAAAAGTGCAAATTATTTCAATTATAGATTTATCGCTTGTGTGTGGGTCCCGGTTATTGTATTTGTCTTGTTGGTGAATTATGGAATTTCAAATAATACTGTACTGTACCTCGGTACGTTAGTTTTTATTTTGCTAGAACTTTTCGAAGTATTAAACTTAAACCTAAATAAATAAATAAATAAATAAATAGAACTGTTAGAGCTATCCAGTATAAATAAAGTCCGTTTAGTTTAGGTTTCCTCCTGTAGTAACACTGGATCAATAAGATATGTTCCTTACTGAACCTCTAGGAAGAACAGTTTAGAACTGATAGAGCTATCCAGTATAGTATAAACAAAATTAGTTTAGTTTAGGTTTCCTCCTGTAGTAACACTGGATCAATAAGAGATGTTCCTTACTGGACCTCTAGGAAAAACAGTTTCGAACTGATAGACCTATCCAGTTTAAATAAAGTTAGTTTAGTTTAGGTTTCCTCCTGTAGTAACACTGGATCAATAAGAGATGTTCCTTACACTGCACCTCTGGGAAGAACAGTTTAGAACTGCTAGAGCTATCCAATATAAATAAAGTCCGTTTAGTTTAGGTTTCCTCCTGTAGTAACACTGGATCAATAAAAGATGTTCCTTACTGGACCTCTAGGAAGAACAGTTTCGAACTGATAGAGCTATCCAGTTTAAATAAAGTTAGTTTAGTTTAGGTTTCCTCCTGTAGTAACACTGGATCAATAAGAGATGTTCCTTACACTGCACCTCTGGGAAGAACAGTTTAGAACTGCTAGAGCTATCCAATATAAATAAAGTCCGTTTAGTTTAGGTTTCCTCCTGTAGTAACACTGGATCAATAAAAGATGATCCTTACTGGACCTCTAGGAAGAGCAGTTTAGAACTGATAGAGCTATCCAGTTTAAATAAAGTTAGTTTAGTTTAGGTTTCCTCCTGTAGTAACACTGGATCAATAAGAGATGTTCCTTACACTGCACCTCTGGGAAGAACAGTTTAGAACTGCTAGAGCTATCCAATATAAATAAAGTCCGTTTAGTTTAGGTTTCCTCCTGTAGTAACACTGGATCAATAAAAGATGATCCTTACTGGACCTCTAGGAAGAACAGTCTAGAACTGTTAGAGCTACCCAGTATAAATAATGTTAGTTATTTGAAGCAGTTGGCTTACATTTGAGACAAGGTTTTCTGTTTCTTCAAAGCGTTATTTTTGACAATCTTCTTTTCTTTTTCACTGAAATCGTCGTCCAACATAACCACGTCATGCTGGAAAATAAATTGACTTTGTTAGATGCAAGCTGTTTTCAAACAGCACTGTAAATAGCTTGTGGAAACACCTCCAGAAACATGCATGCAGAGAAAGAGATTCGTTATCCATCAAATGGCGGCAGAGCTGGATAATTTTCCTTCTGGGAACTTGGGTTTAGGGCTGAAAATTTTCCGTAAAAGACTACAAATAGGGAAAATAAATTGTCGTTTGTGATTATCTCTATAGTGTTCTCGTGTGAAGCAACGTGTCTTTAAGACTGATAAGGCATACAAAATAAACCCTGAAGTAGTCCTGGTAGTTACAGTCTTACAGAATTAAAAATTTCCTACTGCAGGCTATATGAATATTTTTTATGAAACTTTTCCGCTTTGATTTAGGTATCGAGTTAGTGGATTAACTAGGTGTTTAATCATTGTTGGTATTTGGTAATTTAGATATTCAATTAGTCTAATCTTCAGAATTAGCTATTAAAGATAAAAAATTGTCTGTGAAAATTTCTGCAAAAATGTAGATCTCAAAAAAAATTTTCCACCACTACATGGCGGTTTCATTGTGATTACCTTTGTCGTATTATTTATTTTCACTTTATCAACATCACCCAGTTTATTTGCATGAACATTTTCATTTTCTTTCAAGTTAGTTTCAATGTTCTTCTCAGTAATCTTTTTGCCAGCACTTGTTTCAGCATCTTCATGGCTTTTCTTCATTTCTTTGTCAGGTTTTACGCTTGGAACGAAATCTTCTGCGTCATCTTGTATTGTGATTTGGCTTTTCTCCACTTCATCAGCCTGAAAGGAAGAGATAGATTAGACTTCACGCAGTACTGCATCTAAAAACTAGTCAACAATCTATCCTTGTTGGCAAAAACCGCAATAACAAGAAGACACAACCTCCCCACCAAAGCCTCACATTTTTTCTCGTTAGTATAACATAACATAACATAACATAACATAACATAACATAACATAGTCAGTTTAAGATTCCACCTGTAGTAACACTGGAATACGCATTAAACGTTCTCGCTTTGATTGAGGTATTGAGTTCGTAGATTAACTAATAACTAGGTGTTTAATCATTATAGGTATTCGATATTAGGCATTAGATATTCGATTAGTCTAATCTTCAGAATTACTGTAGCTATCAAACATGACAAATTGTCTGTGAAAATATAGATCTCAAAAAAAATTTTCTACCTCTGCATAGCGGTTTCACTGTGATTACCTTTGTATTATTGATTTTGTTGACTTCATCAACATCATCCAGTTTATTTGAATGACCATTTTCATTTTCTTTCAAGTTAGTTTCAGTATTCTTCTCAGTATTTTTTTGGCCAGCACTTGTTAGTTTAGTGTCTTCATGGCATTTCTTATTTTCTTTGTCAGGTTTTACGCTTGGCTTCTTTGGAACGAAATCTTCTTCGTCATCTTGTATTGTGATTTGACATTTCTCCACTTCATCAGCCTGAAAGGAAGAGATAGATTAGACTTCAAGTGCAGTACTGCATCTGAAGACTAGTCAGCAATCTTGCCTTGTAGGCAAAAACCGCAATAACAAGACACAACCTTCCCAAAGCCTCACATGTTTTCTCCATAGTAACATCTGAGGTTTTCTCCTGTAGTAACACTGGATCAATAATAAGAGATGATCCTTACCGAACCTCTAGGGAGAACAGTTTAGAACTGATAGCGCTATCCAGAATAAATAAAGTTAGTTTAGGTTTCCTCCTGTAGTAACACTGGATCAATAAGAGATGATCCTTACCGAACCTCTAGGGAGAACAGATTAGAACTGATAGCGCTATCCAGAATAAATAAAGTTAGTTTAGGTTTCCTCCTGTAGTAACACTGGATCAATAAGAGATGATCCTTACCGAACCTCTAGGGAGAACAGTTTAGAACTGATAGCGCTATCCAGAATAAATAAAGTTAGTTTAGGTTTCCTCCTGTAGTAACACTGGATCAATAAGAGATGATCCTTACCGAACCTCTAGGGAGAACAGTTTAGAACTGATAGCGCTATCCAGAATAAATAAAGTTAGTTTAGGTTTCCTCCTGTAGTAACACTGGATCAATAAGAGATGATCCTTACCGAACCTCTAGGGAGAACAGTTTAGAACTGATAGCGCTATCCAGAATAAATAAAGTTAGTTTAGGTTTCCTCCTGTAGTAACACTGGATCAATAAGAGATGATCCTTACCGAACCTCTAGGGAGAACAGTTTAGAACTGATAGCGCTATCCAGAATAAATAAAGTTAGTTTAGGTTTCCTCCTGTAGTAACACTGGATCAATAAGAGATGATCCTTACCGAACCTCTAGGGAGAACAGTTTAGAACTGATAGCGCTATCCAGAATAAATAAAGTTAGTTTAGGTTTCCTCCTGTAGTAACACTGGATCAATAAGAGATGATCCTTACCGAACCTCTAGGGAGAACAGTTTAGAACTGATAGCGCTATCCAGAATAAATAAAGTTAGTTTAGGTTTCCTCCTGTAGTAACACTGGAATAGGCTATATGAATATTTTTTACGAAACTTTCCCGCTTTGATTTAGGTATCCAGTTAATATATTAACTACACTGTACATGCTTGATCATTATAGGCAGGTAGTTAGTGGTTTAGATATTCAATTAGTCTAATCTTCAGAGTTTAGTAACTCAGAAAATTTTCTGTGAAAACATAGATCTCAAAAAACTTGGTCTACCTCTGCATAGCAGTTTCACTGTGATTACCTTTTTACTACTAATTTTTTTGACGTTATCAACATTATCTAGTTTACTTGAATGACCATTTTCTTTTTCGTTCAAGTTAGTTTCAATCTTCTTCTCAGTAATTTTTTTGCCAGCACTTGTTTTAGCATCTTCATGGCATTTCTTGTTTTCTTTGTCAGGTATTACACTTGGCTTCTTTGGAACGAAATCTTCTTCGTCATCTTGTATTGTGATTTCACTTTTCGCCACTTCATCAGCCTGAAAGGAAGAGATAGATTAAACTTCACGCAGTACTGTATCTACAGACTAGTCAGCGATCTTGCCTAGTAGGCAAAAACCGTCATATCAAGAAGACACAATCTTCCAAATAGGGTTTTTAATTGCGCCACTTCACAAAGCCTCACATTTTTGTTTCTTAGTAACATATGAGGTTTCCTCCTGTAGTAACACTGGAACAGATCTTTACCTAACCTCTATGGAGAACAGTTTAGAACTGATATTCAGTATAAATGAAGTTAGTTTCGTTTAAGTTTCCTTCTGTAGTAACACTGGATCAATAAGAGATGTTCCTTACTGGACCCCTAGGGGGAACAGTTTAGAATTGATAGAGCTATCCAGCGTAAATAAAGTTAGCTTAGTTTAGGTTTCCTCCTGTAGTGACACTGGATAAATAAGCGATGATCCTTACTGGACCTCTAGGAAGAACAGTTTAGAACAGATAGAACTATCCAGTTTAAATAAAGTTAGTTTAGTTTAGATTTCCTCCTGTAGTAACACTGAATCAATAAGAGATGATCCGTAATAGATCTCTAGGAAGAACAGTTTAGAACAGATAGAGCTATCCAGTTTAAATAAAGTTAGTTTAGTTTAGGTTTCCTCCTGTAGTAACACTGAATCAATAAGAGATGATCCTTACTGGATCTCTAGGAAGAACAGTTTAGAACAGATAGAGCTATCCAGTTTAAATAAAGTTAGTTTAGTTTAGGTTTCCTCCTGTAGTATTAACACTGGACCGAACCTCTAGGAAGAACAGTTTAGGACTGAATGCTTTACCTTATCTATAACTTCTGCGACATCTTGTTCAACATTAAACAAGCTTCTTGCAGCCTTTCCCTCAGTCTTGCTACCATCCTCATTCCTCACCGAGTCAGCTTTAGAATTTTCCGACGATTTTGCCACCACCTCCTTAACTTTGCTCTTAGGCGTCAGACAAATCTTAAGTTCGGCTATTACAGGACTTCCTTTAAGTTTTTCAGAACTTTTGTCTTTGGTCGGCGTAGTATGGTCTTTGGTAGTTGTGTTGGCGTTGGGTGTTTGAACAAAAAAGTTAAGTGTGCGCTGACTTGGGTCTTTGGCATTTTTTGGAGATATTTTCTTGGTTTTCTGTTTTGGGATATTGTTATTATTCCTCCCGGTGATTGTGTCTAGAGGACTTCTCAATAGATTCTGAAATATAGAGATTTGTTTGGTTTCAACTGAACTGTGTTTCATCATTTCATCATCACCATCATCATTATCACCATCACCAATCATTATTGCCACTATTATAATCATTATCATTACCACCATCTTTACCATCATCAACATCATAATCACCACCATCATAATCACCACCATCATCATCACTACCACCATCATTATCATCACCACCTACCACAATCATCATCATGATCACCACCATCATCATCACTACCACCATCATCATCATCACTACCATCATCATCATCATCACCTACCATCATCATCATCATCACTACCATCATCATCATCATCATCATCACCACAATCATCATCACTACCACCATCATCATCACTACCATCATCATCATCATCACCACCACCACCATCATCATCACTACCACCATCATTATCATCACCACCTACCACAATCATCATCATGATCACCACCATCATCATCACTACCACCATCATCATCATCACTACCATCATCATCATCATCACCTACCATCATCATCATCATCACTACCATCATCATCATCATCATCATCACCACAATCATCATCACTACCACCATCATCATCACTACCATCATCATCATCATCACCACCACCACCATCATCATCACTACCACCATCATTATCATCACCACCTACCACAATCATCATCATGATCACCACCATCATCATCACTACCACCATCATCATCATCACTACCATCATCATCATCATCACCTACCATCATCATCATCATCACTACCATCATCATCATCATCATCATCACCACAATCATCATCACTACCACCATCATCATCACTACCATCATCATCATCATCACCACCACCACCATCATCATCACTACCACCATCATTATCATCACCACCTACCACAATCATCATCATGATCACCACCATCATCATCACTACCACCATCATCATCATCACTACCATCATCATCATCATCACCTACCATCATCATCATCATCACTACCATCATCATCATCATCATCATCACCACAATCATCATCACTACCACCATCATCATCACTACCATCATCATCATCATCACCACCACCACCATCATCATCACTACCACCATCATTATCATCACCACCTACCACAATCATCATCATGATCACCACCATCATCATCACCACCATCATCACTACCATCATCATCATGATGATCACCACAATCATCATCACTACCACCATCATCATCACTACCATCATCATCATGATCACTACCATCATCATCACTACCAGCAGCAACATCTCACCACCACAATCATCACCATAACTATCTCACCACCACCATCATCACTGTACTACAAAAAGCCTTAAAAAAAGCCCCAGTCAGTACTTTAGTATAGCACCACACACCTTTTGTTCCTTCAGTTCTAGGCTTGATTTAGATACAGCAGGTAAATCATATTTCTGTATGAGATCATCCTGAAATGAATGACGAATGGTATTGACTTGACATGACTCGTCATTCTAACTCATCATTTCAACTTGTAACACATCATGACGACTTAGTGTATAGCTCATAATTACGCCATTTATTATTAGCATGACAAAATTACTGGATGCTGATTGGTTGAGAGGAGTACAATTATTTCATTAATTGTACTGCAGTACAATTAATGATTTTCCCAAACCAAAAAAATGGCGGAAAGGTATTTTAAACACAAATGCGAAATGAAATTGCCGTGGAGGAACTACAGTAGATGAAAATACGAACAAAAGCACCAAATTTTGCTTGAACAAAAGAACTAAATGAAAATACAAACAAAAGCAACAAATTTTGGTTGAAAGTCTGGCAGGACTGGACTTTGGCGAGAGAATATGATGTTGACATTGAGAAGTACGTATCCAATTTTGTCATGCTAATAATAAACAAGTAATCATGCGATGTTGCTCGTACAATTAGGGATTAATAGTACTTGTGATGTTTGGAAATTTGCCAAATTGGACTCGCTCCGGCGGCTCGTCCAATTTTGGCAAAATTTCCAAACATCACTCGTACTATTAATCCCGAATTGTACTCGCCATCGCATGATTACCTATACTCATAAGTCGAATCTGCCAAATTAATGTGTCTTGTCAACGCATTAAGCTGAAATGCATGAAAAACTGAAAAACTATATTTTACTCAGTCTATAACACTAGATGATTTTACTCATGAACAGTAGCGTAGCCAGCCTGACGATTACCATAGACGTAGCTCAGTTGGTAGAGCATTGGACTAGTATCCCAAAGGTCGCGGGTTCGATTCCCACCATGGTCAGGCAAACGTTTCAGCTTGCCCGGTGTGGATACACACTCAGAGTAACACCACAAACATCATATTACCATGTTTATAAGGTTTTTAAGGGGCTTCGGTGGCCAAGTGGTTAGCGCACTTGCCTTTCACCTCTAAGGTCGCGGGTTCGAGTCTCAGTGAGAACTTCTCAATGTGACTCGAACCCAGTCCTCATGTGAAAAGAGTAAAAGTCAACGCTCTGCCGAAAGTCGTGGGTTTTCTCCGGGCACTCCGTGTTTCCTCCCACAGGGAAAGTTGACAGGGTGGGTTAGGCACATAAGGTCTGGAGGCAGATCATTAATGAGGTATGGACTAATAGCGGCAGCTGCTCAAGCGCCATTTGTAAGCTCAAAGTCTACCTCGGTCTGCTTCACGTCAGTCCGGTTCTATCTATCTGTGCATTATTGTGTTCAGACGTGCATTATTGAGCTCCGTACTTTTTTTTAGTTCATATTTTG
>CACRXK020004825.1:0-14056 GCA_902702795.2 Paramuricea clavata | reverse complement strand
TTCTTCCCATTTTCGTTGTAAGAAAGTTTCTAAAATCTACGGTAATTGATGAAATTGGAAAAAGTGATCTGTGATGTTTTAATGTTTTGATGGATAATGGGAACCATATGGTATTATATAAAATGGTTTTAAATACCCCCAAGAGTTGCTGAAAAAACTTAATATTTTAATGTCAGTACGCAATGTGAGCGTAGCCTTGTATTTGGTTGCAAAGCCTACAACAACCACAGGCATTGTCTGTTGTTGGCGAGCATAACTAGAAATATGCACACCCAGGTCATTTAGAAACACGCCCAAGATCTAAAATCCTAGCTAAGACCGTGGCGCAATGTGATTCAATGGGTTAACTAGACACATCCATGGAATTTAAGTTGATTCAGACGTGCATTATTGAGCTCCGTACTTTTTTTTAGTTCATATTTTGTATAATGAATAACTTGCTGACGACAACTGCGAACATTAAGCTATTGTATGATGGCGATAAATATCGATGGACTGGTTCCCTTATCGAGTTAAAGGAATTCGTTAATAAGTATCTACAAATTAAAGGGGAATGGACTTCACCTGGTGGTCATGTTAAACTATTTACCGCTGAGGCTTCTGATTTCGCTATTAAATGGTATGGCCCACGTTCACAGAAGCTTACGATTGAAGTTGATAGCTGTGATCACTATCTAGAGGCGAAACTTATGAACTTGTCTGTTGGTAAGCAAGTAAGTGAAGGCGAATTGCATGCAAACAAAGATGACGCTCTTAAATCATCGGGGCCGTGTAGCTGTAGTTGTAAATGCTCGGGCGGAGTTGCCGTAGCTAGCTTGGAAGGTTTGAAATTGGATATAGCAATCCTAGAATCACGTCTTAACTTGGCTAACCCGAGCGACGAGATACTTTCAGAACTAATTTTAATCCAAAATAAGCAACGGGATATTGAAGCCACTATCCGAAAACAAGATGAAATTATATGCAAACTTTACGAGGATAATACATTTTTTAAGTCGAAATTACAATCTTTTATAAATTTAATCCCAGCCGCATCTCATAACAATCAGGAAAACAATAATGGTGGTACAATTAGCTTTGCTAACAACGTTTGTAAATCACCCTCTATTGTAAACAACCAATTCCATGAGAACAAAGACTGCGCATCAGGCGATTCACTAATTCTTTTAGATGAACCGCAACTGAGTGATGTTGAGAACAAAGCCCTCAATCCCGCTAGCGTAATTAACAAAGAAGACGAACCTTCCACTCGTACTAGTAATCAGTATCACGAAAATAACGTCAGTGAGTCGGCTAATGTAATCAATTTATCTGTTGAGAAATCATCATCCCGCCGCCGAGAACAATTACATGAAATAGGAAAATTGACTACAAATAATAAAACGCCTAAGGAATTGTTCCAGCAAACTCGAAAAAGCTTGATCCCGTGCCCATATTTGTTTGGAAGGGGTTGGTGTGTAAAAGCAAGCAAATGCGATTATTCTCACCAAAACACTGGCAGAGAAAAAAATGAGTTGCTCAAAAGTGAAGTGCCGTGTCCGTTTTTGAAGAAAAGAGGTTTTTGTCTGAAAGGAACAAGTTGTGACTTTCTACATCCTGTAAAACCCCAACCGTCAGCACGACCAAGAAATATGTCCCGATATGTCCCCAACTACCCACCCGTTCCCCTTTGTCAACCAAGCATTGGACAAGACGTAAGGTTTCCTTTTTTATGTCCTGCCCCCAGGTTTGTGAACCCCTCCTTCCCCCCCTCATTAATGAATGTCCCTACCTGGCCTCCCCGGATGTATTGAATAGTACAGATCAATCGAACTATACACATGAGATTAAAGGACATAACCCCGCTAACTGCATTTCTATAGACCTTTCGACCAATAAACCTAAGGGGTCCGGGACAGTATATGTCCCCTCGTTTCTACTATCAAATGTGATGTCACTGTCTCCAAAAATAGACGAAGTACGTGAAGTAATACGCTGTGGTAATTATGAATTTGTCAGTCTGGTAGAGACTTGGCTACAGAGTCACATTCACGATAATATTATCAATATACAAGGATATAACCTAATTCGTAGAGACAGGGTCGAAGGCACCCATGGTGGTGTTTGTGTTTATATTAAAGATTCCATAGCTTTTACAGTGCTTGATGAACTCTATAACAGCTCATTTGAAATACTGTGGATCAGCATCCGACCTAATAGACTACCCAGAGGAATTACTAACCTGATAATTGGCACAGTATACCACCCTCCCAGCGCAGACAATTCAGACATGTTGGACTATCTTTCAAATTGTTTGTCGCGTGTAGAGTCGCGTTTTCCCAACTGTGGCCTTATTATCCTTGGCGACTTTAATAAGTTAAACGTGTCGAGACTAAGATCGTGTTATAATCTGAAACAACTCGTAAACTTCCCCACACGTGGGAATAATACGCTCGATATAGTCCTAACAAACCTTAGCACTTACTACGACAAACCTACCAAATGTGCCCCGTTCGGGTTATCCGATCACGTGACCATTGAGATTAGACCAATTAAACGATCAAAAGTTCAAGGAACATCAACAGCATCAGTAAAGGTGAGAGACTTGAGACCTAGTTCCCGCCTTGCTGTAAGGAAATATATAGAGATGGTAGACATTCCCACCTTGCTTAACACAGGCCACTCTTGTGAAGAAAAAACATCTTTATTCCAAACAATAATTAATAATGGGTTGGATTCAATTATTCCGCTACGTAATAAAACTGTTAGATTAAATGAACCTCCATGGATGAACACAACTTTGAAAGGTCTTATAAGGAAACGACAAAAAGCCCTTAATCAGAAAAGAACTACAGAATTTAAAAGGCTGAGGAATCAAATCAACCGCCAAAGAAAAAAATGTCGGGCAAAATATTACGAAAATAGCGTTCACCATTTAAAACAATGTAAACCATCAGCATGGTGGAAAGAGGTTAAAAAGCTTAGTGGAATGAATGTAATCGGGGGAACCTCAGATGAAATTGTGAAAGCTTTGAGACCAGGAGATGACCCTTCTAGCTCTGATAAAAGAGATTTAGCCAACGAGATTAATAATGCCTTTTTGGCTCCTATGGCTAGATATGTGCCGTTATCCTCAGTACCTCGTCAACATCTCATCCAACCTGCACAAAGTGATACAGTAATTACTGTAACATCGAATGCTGTTTTCGAAAACCTTCTCAAACTTAATCCCAAAAAAGCTCATGGTCCGGATGGCATACCGTCGTGGTTCCTAAAAGAAAACGCAGATCTATTAGCTGGTCCGATAGCGGCCATCTTGAACTGTTCATATCGGGAATGTACCCTACCGCCAGTTTGGAAGAAGGCGGACGTAGTTCCAATACCGAAAGAAAAGCCCATCCAGGATATCAATCGTCAGTTACGCCCTATTTCACTTACACCTATTCTATCGAAACTCGCAGAAGAATTTGTTGTAATGATTTATGTGAAGCCAGCAGTGATGGAATTGATCGATAGTAAACAATTTGGGACGGTGCCGGATAGTTCTACGACATATGCTCTTATAAGCATGCTACACACTTGGAATAAGGATACGGATGGTAACGGTTCAACAACTCGAGTTATGACGTTTGACTTCCGTAAAGCATTTGATTTAATAGACCACAATATTTTATCGGAGAAGTTAACAAAGTATAACATACCGAGGTCTGTCATGCTTTGGATCTTAGACTTTCTGACTGACCGAGAACAGAGGGTAAAACTCAGCCAAGATTGCCATTCCGAATGGGGCAAGGTCCCAGCCGGCGTTCCCCAAGGCACAAAGCTCGGCCCATGGTTATTTTGTATTATGATTAATGATCTAAGCGTTAAGGACGTTAATGATTTATGGAAATATGTTGACGACTCATCCTTGTCGGAATCAGTTTGTAGAGATGGTCCAATAAACTTACAAAAGTACGTAGATGAATTTAACCAGAAATCAACAGCTAACGGTTTTCAGATAAACGAATCAAAATGCAAAGAGTTGGGTATAAGCTTTGCACCAAGCATACGTGAGTTCCAGCCAATTACTATTAATGGGAAAATTATCGAACGTGTAACATCGGTAAAATTGCTGGGTCTAACCATCTCAAATAACTTGAAGTGGAATAGTCATATTTCACACGTTTGTAAAAAGGTCGCACCTCGTCTATATTTTTTAAGACAACTAAAACGAGCGAAATTACCAGCTAACGACCTAATCCTTTTCTACTCCATCTGTATTCGACCAGTCATCGAGTATGCGTGCCAAGCATTTCACGACTCATTACCCAAATATCTGTCTGATGATCTTGAAAGACTTCAGAAACGAGCATTTCGAATAATATTCCCAGATCAACACTACAAAGAAGCATTGAGGAACACGAACATCCCATCACTGTACGATAGAAGACAGGAATTACCAACAAAACTTTTTAAGGACGTAGTCAATAATTCTGAGCACAAATTAACGGATTTGTTACCGCCATTAAATAATGACAATAGTCATTTTTTGCGTAAAAATAGGAAATTTAACGTGCCACTTCATAAAACGAACAGATTTAGGAACAGTTTTATCACTTATAACTCTAATAAGTTTTTTGAATAACTTAGAAACTGTTTTTACCGCGAATATGCTGGTTTTTAACCTAATCTAAATTAGCATTAGTGAGTGTTTTAGTAACAAATTATAAGTCTGCGCATACAGTATATATACGTGAATGTGTATTTTTAAGTATTTAGTCTAATCTTATTCGTTTTCTTAAACAAATACATGTAAAATTAGTTTTAATATCCTTGTAAACCTAACATATTTCAGCAGTGGAATTAGTTATATTCTGGAGCTGTAAGTTTTAGTGTCAAATAAACTTTCAAACTAGAACCTACGTCAATCAAAATATACCCATACAACTCTACAGTTCCTCTACCCATTACCGGCAAGTTTGAAGTTCAATTTTGTAATGGTACAAAAACTACATCTGCAACATTTCATGTTGTTGAAGGAAATTCTGGGTCATTGTTGGGATATGAGACAGCAACAGAACTGGGACTTTTGCTTGTTAATGTCAACCAAACAACAACCATGCCTAGTTCTACATCAAGCAACACGTCTGATCTGGTCGCAAAGTTTCGGCACCTATTTACTGGCATTGGTAAACTGAAAGATTATAAACAAAAGCTACATCTTGACCCCAGTATACAACCGGTTGCCCAAAAACCTCGCCGAGTACCATTTCACTTACGTAAGCAAGTATTTGCCCGAATTGAAGAATTGGAAGCACTCGATATCATAGAACGTGCATCAGGTCCAACATCGTGGGTATCGCCTGTGGTTGCAACACCTAAACCCCACAACCCATCTGAAGTTAGAGTATGTGGTGATTATCGACAACCCAACCGAGCCATAATTCGAGAACGGCACCCTATTTCAACCGTGGAAGAGCTCTTGGAGGACATGACTGGTGCTTGTGTCTTTTCAAAATTAGTTCTTCGCGCTAGCTACCATCAAATTGAATTGGAAGAAGAATCGAGATCTGTTACCACCTTTTGCACACATGAAGGCTTATATTGATATAAGCGACTACCCTTCGGCATCTCCTCTGCGTCTGAAGTTTTTCAGAATGTCTTGCAACAGTCACTTCAAGGTCTTCATGGCGTTCGTAACATAGCGGATGACCTCATAGTTTGGGGAAAATCCCACGAAGAACATGATCGCAATCTTGAAGCTTTGTTCCAGCGCCTAGATGCCAAGGGCCTCACATTGAATGGTGATAAATGTGAATACAACCAACCAAGTTTATGGTTTTATGGTTACAGTTTGTCCAAAGATGGTCTATCTGCTGATCCCAAGAAAGTTGAGGCCATAGTCAAAACGACAACTCCACAGAATGTTGCTCAGCTCTGAAGTTTCCTTGGTCTAGCTAACCACTGCGCTCGTTTTATCAAGGATTTTGCCACTCTTTCAGCACCTCTGAACGAACTGACCAAGAAGTCAACAAAATGGCAATGGACTGTCATCCACCAACAAGCATTTGAGAAAATTAAGACTGCAATTGCAGAGGATTGCAGCATGGCTTTCTATGATCCTGCCAAAGAAACAACCCTGACTGTTGATGCAAGTCCTGTCGGTCTTGGGGCCATACTGTCTCAGATACAAGAGGATGGTACCATACGCAACATTTCATATGCAAGTCGCACCCTTACCCCCACTGAACGCCGCTACTCGCAGACAGAAAAAGAAGCCCTTGCAGTGGTATGGGGCTGTGAACGCTTCCATTTGTATCTTGTAGGTAAAGAATTTACCCTCTACACTGACCATAAGCCACTTGAACTGATTTATAGCCCTAAATCCAAACCACCACCACGCATTGAGAGATGACTTCTCCGAATGCAGCAGTACCTGTACCAAGTGCAATACCGACCAGGATCGTCAAACCCTGGTGATGTGTTGTCCCGTCAACCAACAGAAACCTGTGAATGGTCTCCTAACACTGCGGACAAGTATATCAACTTTATTGAGAGCCATGCTGTCCCCAAATCAATGGCTCTAGAGGAGATTGCTGCTGAGACAAGTACTGATTCTGAGTTACAAGCTGTGATCAAAGCAGTGCAGACAGGACACTGGTATGAAAAAAATGATCCAAACTGCAGGTATGTTACAGCTTATCATAAATTAAAGGATGAACTGTCTATTACTAACAATGGTATACTTTTACATACGTGACACTCGAATTATTATTCCAAAGTCTCTTCAGAGTAGAACTTTGGCCATTGCTCATGAAGGGCACCAAGGTATAGCAAAAACTAAAGCACTATTACGCCTACGCCGTTAATCATGACTGATATACCATCCAAACCATGGAGCGTAGTATACGCTGATTTTTGTGGTCCATTTCCCACAGGAGAAACTGTTCTAGTCGTTATTGACGGTTACTCTCGCTATGTGGAGGTAGAAATAATGAAACGTACGACCACTACAGCAGTTGTTTCGCGTCTCAAAAAAAAATATTCGCCAGACACGGTTACCCAGATGAATTGACAAGCGACAATGGGCCCCCATTTAACGCTGCAGATTTTGATGCTTTTCTAAATCAAAATGGTGTTCGCCACAGGAAAATCACCCCTTACTGGCCGCAAGCTAGATCAAGCTAATGCCGAAGCGGAGCGTTTCATGCGCACATTAGAAAAAGCTGCACGAGCCGCCCATATCGAAGGAAGAAGATGGCAAGATGAGTTAGATACTTTTCTTTTGAATTACAGGTCAACGCCGCATTGCACAACTGGTATCAGCCCGGCAGAGCTTCCATTCAATCGAAAAATTCGGAATAAACTGCCAAGTGTGGACCGGTTAGACCCCATGCCCTCAGATATCGAAGACAGCCATGAAAAAGCTATCAACAACGACTCTAAGAGAAACGAGAAGATGAAGAAATATGCGGACAAACGGAATCATGCAAAGAACATTAATCTTCAAATAGGAGATTATGTCTTAGTCCGACAGCAAAAGAAAAATAATCTACCCCATTTGGTAAAACGTCATACAGAGTAACAGAAATAAAAGGGACAATGATCACTGCGACTAACGAAGATAGCGGCAACATTACCAGAAATGTTTCAGTGTTTAAACAAATCCCAAACCCAAACCTTGAACCACAAGATCAAATTATCGAGGATTTTCATGGTGATATGCCTAACACGGAATTGACGCGCAGATATCCAACTCGGAACAGAAGAAGTCCAGAATTTTATAATAGTTCACAGACATAGTATGAACCTATACAAACTTGAAGTTTTAGTTGTCGAGTTGTTAATTATGAATGTTTTATTCTAAAAGGAAAGGAGGGATATAGTATTGTGACGTACAGGTCACATGATCTAGTCACGGGACAGTGAACACACGTACTGTTGTATCGAGCAAGGAAAGCGAGGACGGATCTAGGACATTCACATTAATCATTTAAATATATTATTTTATTACAAACCGACTTCATTATAGTAAGGTCGTGTATTTTGAAAAGATTTATATAAACTAACCATCGCGTAGACACAAGCCTAGTTCAAATCAGATCCTAAAGTTTTTGTAAGTTAATTATGTAAAAAGATAATTAGACAAAATTCAGTACATATACAAAGTCGCCAGCTGTGATAAAAAAATATTAGTTTACCTGCGCAGTTTTTAAGATGATCTTCCATAACAGGATCAACCGTTGCCATATGCTCAATAAATTCTTTAAATACGCCGTTGTTTAGTGAACATTCGCCTTCCGGATGGCCTCTGAAGGGTAAATTAAGTCTCCCCAGCAATCGAACAACACCCAGAATTTTTCCAATTATAGTCCGATTTTTCTTAACCTAAAAATACAAAGCAACATTAGAAAGGAATGACATGTACAGATTCAGAGGAATTCGAATGTTCGTTTGATTCAATATACAATACAGCAAGGCAAAAAGAACATTGACTTGAAAAACATACTTTTAGCTGACGGTAAGACTCTTCTCTCTGCATCTTCGCTAAGTTGGTGATCTACCGGTTTGTGGCTTTTCCAAATGCGAAACGACTTGAGAGAGTTCTTGTGGCACTCGGAACTTTCGTCTTTCTTAAAAGCCTCACTTTTCTTCCAGTTATTAAATCCAGTTTTGATGAATGCGCCCCCCCCCCCCTTTGAACGAGACCTACAAATAAATAAATGATATAATAGTTTTAGAGGTTGTATAATATACAAAATAATTATCTCTTTATCATTGACTCTAACGATCAGTTGTTTCAAATGTAAATATCGCCAGACGTGTTTACTCTATATATACGATGTGTTATATACCTGTCCGTTGAAAACTCGGCAGTAGAAACAAAAGCTATATCAGATGACTTTGAATACTCATCCACGATGAGAGAAATTTTCGATTAAATCTGTCTTTTGGATAATCTACGTCGGTTGGCTGGCATGGTCCTTTTTTTATAACGTGGTCTCTGGCTGCTCTTCCAGTGGGCAAGGGAAACAAGGATCAAATTCGTAGGTTGAAAGATCTTCTGGTGGCGCGTTAGCCATTAAAAGTCAGTCAACCCGAATTTACAACTTTGTATTTGTGTTGATACTTGCTTGCGTAACTTCTTTGTCAAATAACACAGCACTCTCACTTATATACTTTGACGAATATTTAGACTACATTTATATAAAAGGGGCAGTCTGGGTTGGGCATGCTAGAATATACAGTATGATGAATATTCTGCGTAGATAGACATTTCGCTTTTTAGTACATGCCAATACAATATTTTACAGTTTATCAATGAAATTGCCATAACTGCATATTAAAGTGAGAAATACCAATAGTTTGATAAAAGCTTGGAATGACTGATTTTACAAAACGTCTCGGAAACAATACGAACTGACATTACTGACTACAGATTACGCTGTCACCGAGTACAGAAATTTCTGCTATTAAAAATATTATACTTCACCGCAAACACTCGATAGTTTATACACAGACATTTATAGTTCACTAGCTGGCTCTCGTCGGCTTGGCTGGCATGTTACCTCTGGAGCAAAATTTCAATCTTACTTTATTATTTACTATTTATTGGGCCATGTAAACCTTGCTCTATCGCGATATAATAATACAAGAGTAACTGAGCTCGCTGGTATAGACTGCGAGCGGTCTCTCCTTTCCGTGGGTTATATCGCGATATAATAATACAAGAATAAGCTCGCTGATATAATTCAGCTGCTGACTTATAATTTTATATCAAAACTATCCACTGGCATCTATTCATGTATACATCGCTCCGTATCTTTGATAGATAAAGCACTGTGCTATAATACTATCAACCTCAGTTGTAATACACTCTAGTCTACACGATTTCACACCGCCGCTCAAAAGTCACCGCTCGTCCATGTCCGCCATTCTAAAATGATAATATATATTCTATGATATGAGAGCACGTGTATTATGGACGTATAATTACTGACGGTCACAATAACCTATTGTTTTCTCTCTGCATTATATCAGCGAATGTCGAGAAGTTTTAGCGTTCTTCTGAAAAACGGGAGCGGTCTTTTTTGATTGTAGGGAAATTCCCAGGGGTAAATGTTTATACGGGCTAAAATAGCACACAGCATTATTAAAAATAATGCAGCGTGCACACAGCATTATTAAAAATAATACATATTTTCTTTCCTGTGTCGAAAGAATAATCATGCATTGCAGTTTTAAAACAGCAAGTTCATTCACTCTTTATTGCCTGATACCGTAAAATTTTTCTTTGTCTGGCGTTTGCCGTTTGACGTATAACGCGAAGCTTAAACTCTCTATTATTTGTTCATTTACCCTGGACCTACCTGTGCTTGATATTTCAAGTCTTTTCTTATTTTTCCCGTCGTAAAATTCCAGACCTCGATAAAACCGTCGACACTACCAGTCACCAAGTACTGTCCATCGGGCGAGAACAAACCACATTCTGGATGGGATTTCGAACCAAACTAGGACATTTATGTATAGAGAAATATTCTATAAATGTTCACAAGATCAGTGGTGTACTGTACCCAAATGAGTGGGGGGTCCTTTCCGGAAGGGTGTATTATTGCACCCTGTCCATAACCTTACAAAACAAAAATACGGCATACACAATAAAAACAAATTGGTTAAAATGTCCAATTCAGTATTGGTCATTCCGACCAATACATAATTGGTTGCATCTTCAAATGGTAAATTTAATTTCTTTTGGTCACTCAATGTTGAATGACCCAAAATAACCAATAAAAATCGGTCATATCTGTAACCAATTTAACATTGGTCATATGCATAATCAATTTTAAATTTGTCAAATCTATAATTACCTTGACAGTTTTATTGAGATGTGTTGGATATTTTTCCTCTTCCTCGTCGCGTACAGCTGCCTTGCCTCGGAACATATCAATGGAAGTACCAGGAGGTAGTAGTCCTTGATACTGTTGCCATTTCAATGCCTGACCAAGCGGAGCTAGCAAGCGAGATGGTGGAACCACCGACACCTCACCGGATAAAGCTGGGAAGTAAAGGAAACCGATTTATCTGTGGTTACTGATATTTGTTAACAGGAATTTCCAACACTCAAAATTGGGGCAAAATGCTAGCAAAATATTACTAACAAAAGTTAACAGGCCAGTAACAGAAATGTCGGGGTCTCTGTAAAGAACGGAAACCGAAACGACCGAATCCGGAAACGACCGAAACCGGAAACGACCGAAACTGGAAATTCCCGCCCAATTTCCTGCATTGCCTAAAATTCAGCCTGCTAGCAGGCTTACTGGTAGAAATGTGAGCCTGCACTGAACCATGCGTTTTATTCATTCTTCCCTTATAATAAAGACTGTCAACTATCAAATTGACGCAGGGCGTGAAATGTAGGACGAAATGTATAAAAGAAGTGTGTAAACTCCAAAGATCGATAACATTTTTATATTTACCAACGTTTCGACAATATTTCAATCATCAGCAGGATAAAGAAATGTATATAACAATACGAAGCATTACCAAGCCGCACAATATATTAAATATAGGCTGCAGGTAATACATTACTAGTTAATCAATACACATACAAATTAAAAGTCAAATAAAATACTACCATTGAATGCAATAATACTTGTACTGCTTGTGATTGAAAGAACAATGTTCTGAATATTTGAAGCTATTAAAATGCAGTCAGATAAATGAGGATGTATTCAGTAATATTTTCAAAATCAAGAGCGTGCCATTTTAGTGGAAGCTGTATCGTATGTCAAATGAGAAAGTGAATGCAATATCGTTTTTATTAAATTAAACAAAACCGGCATGAACCGGCATTGTTCAGAAAGTTAATAATATGCAGTAAGATTATTAAATAATTTACAAAATTGTCAGCAGTTAAATAGTATACAACCTTACTTTTGGACGATATTTATCTAAATGCCAGCGATCGAGCGTCAACAATATAATTATTCGTTATGCGGGAAATTTAGGCGGGAATTTCCGGTTTCGGTCGTTTCCGCTTTCGGTCATTTCCGGATTCGGTCGTTTCGGTTTCCGTTCTTTACAGAGACCCGAAATGTCGTTACGATAGTCGAGGAAGAGATTGACTCAACTAACAGCGGTAATCAATTTATTTCGGAAAAGTATCCTGGTAAATGACTAACAGCGTAAGTAGATCTGACAGTTCCTTTATGAAAGAGAATCTGTTTGACAAACCCACATAGTTTTTCTTGACACAGAAGAGTAAATATCACAAGTAAAAGCCAGAATTATATTTATTGGACGGCCGGTACATGGTAATATTTATCAATGTGATTAGCCGATAACCGATCTGCCTGAAAGTTGCAGATTATCGGTTTCTACGGATTAATTTCCTAGTAACTTTCTAAGGCAATACCTTGGGCAATTGCGGCTCTTCTTCGTTCTTTACTACTTCCCTTAGGGTATGCCTGCGAGAAAAACAGCACAACTTAAATGAACTAAATCTTTACATTTCCAGTTCCTTGACAATGGCCTTGCAGCGAACTGTGGTAGTCACATTCACCTATCCGTAGCTATAAATTCCACAATAACATTCATGGCCACTCACCTCCCTTGGATCAAAATAAGATCTTGCCAGTAAGTTTTCCAAATGTAGGTATCTATCAGGTTGTTGCGACTTTAACATAATCATTGGATCTGTCTGACGAAGTAATGATCTGGCAGCACCAAGTTCACGAAGCTCAATTAATTCAAGCACAATCTGAATGAAGCATACAACATTAGCCTGTCAAGTGTCGTTCTTTCATGGTTGGAAAAACAAAATGTACTCAATAATAGATGAAATATCTAATTTCCTTCTGCCCTCTTATTTGGGAGAGAAATTAATTTCCATTCAGTTAAATAAGTTCAGGTATTAAATACATTCATTTGGTTCAAGGAAAAGAAAACAGAAAAAATATTTTTGTATCTACATGTCTTCACAGACATCTGCCTTCTGTTCAACTAATCAAGCATGTGCACAAATACCGTAAATCTCCGACTATGAGCCCTGGGCGATTTTTGATGGCCTTCTGCAAGGACGGGGGCTTATAAATGGGGGGGGGGGCTAATACATGGACAATCTTTTGTGTTAATAAACAAGTCGGTCATAAACAGGAAAATAAACATGTATTAATAACACGCATTGATTAACATAGTAAGCTATAAAGACAATGACAATGTTTTTAAATATTGTTCTCTGCTATATTTAAAGACACTGTCAATGTTGAATAACGTAGTGGGCCACTGCATGGCCAGTGGCGTTCCTGGGCCATTTCTAGTGGGGGGGTGTAGCATCCCATTTTTACCGACGAAAAGGGCGTTTCCCTTTCCAATTGTCGAACATTACAATACAAATTTTTATAGGATAAAAGTTGTAATTTGAGTATACATATTTGGTAATTTTCAAGTATGGTACCTATTGCACATATCATATACCTTAGGAATTAATTAATAATGATTTTAGCAAAACTAGATTTTTATCATTCTTGATTTATATAAAGACCACGAGTTAGCTACTTTATCCAACTCAAGTTCGTCTAATATATCTACAGATGAAGATAAAATCATCAAGTCGTCAAGACGGTTTTCTTTCATCGTTGATCGCAAATAGCTTTTAACAAGTTTTAGTTTACTAAATGAACGCTCATTACTTGCGACAGAAACTGGAATTGTTAATGCAAGCTGGTACGCTTTCGTCAGGTTGGGATAAAACTGTTGTTTTCCAAGTACACACTTCGCTGCTTCCTTCAGATTTTTGGCACCACTTTTCTCGATATCGGAAGATATTAACTTAATCTCTGCACACATAGCGTCTGGATCTTTGAAGTCCTGTGGAAATGCTGCGCATAAATTTTCCACTTCTTGCTTGGAACAATTGGGTAAATTTGCTGGAAGCAAAATAATTATAGGTAGCACAATATCAGATAAATATTCATCAATTTCGTTTATGTCCGATACAAGACGATCTAATACCTTAAACATTTCTTTCCGATAGTGTTGGCTAAAGCTAGGCACAGTAGCAGTGGCAAAATTTTCGTCGAAACGGGCAGGTGCT
>CACRXK020004824.1:0-30199 GCA_902702795.2 Paramuricea clavata | reverse complement strand
TTGTTCAAAGCCCTTCCCACTTGAAGTAATTAAAGTCCTGGTCTAGACGGGGTATCCAGATAGATACACGTGATGTAAATTAAACCATGTCATTGGCCGAAATGCTAGGAATATCTAATGATGTATGAGAAACCTTTTTAATATACAACCGGCCCCAGGATGGTATATTGGTTGACACCTTTTCTTTCTTGCCAATCTCAAGCAGCCAGTCTCTCAAAATTCCCGGAAATATCGTGCACTTTGGCAAGACTAAAACGTGTTTGAAAAATTCATCAAATCTACATTTTTATAATTTAAGTGAATATAACAATCGTATATTCGTTACGAAAGCGCCAAAGTAATTATTTTGTCAATAATAATATATTACCATCCACATGTTCATGGTAAATAAATTCAATCAAGAGTTGTGTCTAATGTAAACGCGAACAGTCTCTGATCGTTCACATTTATTATTATTGCAGGACAAAATTCCTTAGCGATGGCTGGATGGCCGAACATAAATTTATCGAGTTAAATGTTCCAGATAATTCAAGTAAATTATGGTAAGTCACTGCATGGGCGAAAAAATTGCACACTCAAAGTTGCAAATAATTTTCCTTTTACATACAGTCAGCCGTTGTTATAGTCGGAGACGCTTTGTTATACTTCTATATATATATAGTAAAACCTTTCTGTTCGTTTATTAAACCATAAGCAAACCATTAAACCATAACGTCTGTACATAAAACAATTCTACAAATTAAACATTTGTTAACATTAGGATGTTAGGATTATACTATAAAGGTCAAGGGTGGGTTGACTACAAAATTTGTGTAGTTCGCTATAACTACAGTCTACAGCTACTTCAAAAATATGTAGTCATGCAGCTACAACTACTGCTACTTTTGAACAATTCAGGTAATTCGCTACTGACTACAGCTACTGCTTAAAAAATGGCTACGCTATATTTTTTAGTTTTACTGTATTTGGAGCATCTACTAACTCAGGCTGAAATGTAACTTATAACAAATCGACTTACGAGTAGCAACAGTAAACACAAAGCAACATTTTTGTAAGCACTACAGTGTTCAAGAGTGCAAATTGACTTTTGAATGTTGATTTTAAGCACACCGTGTCTCAATATAATGCTATTCTATCAAGTTGCTAACAATTTTAAAAAGTAGCGAATAGCGATTCGCTGTTTGAAAAGTAGTCAACTACTTGGCTACTTTTAGGCAAAATGTAGTTCGCTATAACTACAGCTATTGTTTTAAAAAAGTAGTCAACAACTACTGGCTACATGAAAATTGTAGTTCGCTACAGTAGCGAACTACAACTACTTCGCTACTACCCACCCTTGATAAGGGTTAGGTGTAGCTACTGTATAAAATAAAAGTTCTTTGGAACAGAGTGTTAGAAGTAAATGGTAAGTGTTCGCTGTAAATTGGGGAAAATTATATTAAAAGCAATTGAGCCATGAACTGATAATTTTATATAACGTTTCAGGTGGTGGAAAGAAAAAGTCAGTTGTCTGGATCTCAAACCTCTTGTATCAGTTCTCTCGTCAGTGACATGTCAGCAAGTCGTTGATATATGCAGCAAGTTAGTAATTTATCTGTGCTAAATCTTTCTAGGATGCTTTCTAGAATTGCGTTGCAGAAGGGAAAGATATCTAACATCATGTAATAAATAACATTTTTAAGGTGTTAAAAAATATCGTGATATGTACTTTATTTATAAAGTGTGTTTTGAACCAAACCGTCCAAACATTCTTGTGATTTCTAGACTTTTCATTTCAATGTCACATTCAATATGCTACTGTGGGATCGAGCATTGACAAATTACTAAACAGTTTTGCTTTGTGTCTTCCTTTTTGTTCTAATCCAGTTTTAATTTCCATTTCAAATTACTTTATTTCAGAGAATCCTACGATCAACTACCAGTCATTGGAGAAGGCGGGTAAGAAGTTACTGTAACAAGACTAGAGATTTATTTTTTCCCCAAAAATTCCCCAACGAGGGGGCTATGTTCTGACAGGCAATAAAATACTTGGCTGTTCAACGGCGGGGGGAGGGGAGGTTTGAATTTGAGTCTCTGAAACAGTATTTCCGGCATTTTTAGGATATTCTAACAGTGTGTATAATAGCACTAAAAACACGCTCGTTACAAAACATAGTTTCTTCCCTGACAAAACGCTAACATTTTCCTGATAGAGGGATAGAGTTTCCCGACAGAGACGGGCTGTATGACTGTATCCCCTCCTGCCCTCTCTCCCTTCTGGCACCACACCCATGCTTTCTTTAGAAATATCAGTTGTAAATTGGAACTTATATATTTGGTAACGGCACCCATGCATTACAACAAAATTACTATTTTACTTTTTTTCAGTAAAATTTCAGGTGTGGTTACTGTTGGACGTATTATGGCACGAATTGTTGGTGGTCATGTAACTACGGACAGTTGTATTACAGAAATCATGTATAAATCATTTACCAAGGTAAGTAACAATCTTGCTGTCCGTACGTTAGTGTTTACCCAGATCGGAAATCATTTGTGACGCAGTTCGTAGACTAGTTTATTATATAGTAGACAGTGAGATACTGAAAAATACACAGTAAAATATTTTCCATATCTTCACTACAGTGAAGATATCGATCACGTGACTTTTTCCAATTTGCTCATTTTGAGCGTGAAATTTTACAATTTTTTGCTTGGGACTATAAACAGAACATTACACGGTGGCTTGAAGATATGACTTTTATCTTCTCGTGTTAAAAACAATATTTTAAAACTCACTCGCTGCGCTCGTTCGTAAAATATTGTTTTCACCTCTCAAAGAAAAGTCATATCTTCGCGTCGCCGTGTAATATCTTCTATGTATGTTCCGCAACCGGATGAAATATGGCCCCAAAGAATTGGTATCTTTGCTTGTAAAGAAGTTGTTTTGTTTAATCTACAAATCAAGTAAATGAACGAAGGTAATATTGTACATTGTCAATGTTCCAGGTAACGCAAGATACTACTCTTGGAGAATTATCCAGATTGTTGGACAGCGATCATTTTGTTATCGTCGTGTTAAAGCAGCTTGTTTGTAAGTTTCAATTTAATGCTTGACCTTTTATACTGCTTTCTGCATGATTAAGACTTCGCCCAGATTTTGTGATGTACTACTTAGTTAGAGGCTGAATAACAAAATATTTTTTCATGTGAATATAGACCGTACTCATAATTCGCATTTGTTTATTGTTTATTGAGTTTCACACTCACACACTCACTAGTGAATGGATTTCCCAACAGGCTGTTGCCTAATTGATAAGGGATCCGAGGTACCTACGATTTTAACGTCTTTATCCGAGAAGACATTTCATGATGTCAGTGTAAAGGTAGCGCTTTCTCCTCAATTATTTTAAGACCTTGAGTAGAGGTCCGACCAAGGTTTGACCCTGCGGGTCTCCAGCTTGAAAGGCAAGCGTGGTGACCACGACAACACAACAGCTGGAAACCGGAATAAACGCAGGAAAATTGACAGAAAAAGTTTGCTTCCAGCTGTCGTAGGAGTGAGAAGGTTTATTCCAGTTTCCTATAGTGTAAGGGGGTTCCGATTGCGAATTATGAATAAGGTCTATGTAATCATAGACAATCCAGAAGACAATCTGTGTCTTCTGGATTGTCTATGATGTAATAGATCTTTAGATTTAAAGAAACTTCTTTTATTATTTAGATACTGGAGAAAAAGCAACAGAACAGGAGGTGGCATCAGGCATTGCGACACGTATTGATCTACTGAAGTTTATAAGTACTAGCAAGAAGTAAATTTTCATTAACCAAGTTTTAATCTTGAGAATTAAATAAAAAATGTGTACTTGTACACGTTTTATTAAGAACAAATATGTTTATGTTCTAAGTAATTAACACTAATTTGTGGAATAAGTATATCAAATATATCTTTCCAATGATCATAGACATAGTAACTGTATGGTAAATATTATAAATTGAAGTGTATACCAATAATGGATTTTAACCTCGTTGTGTTTAACAATTAACATTGTCATTGCTTAGTTGATCTCAGTTAGAGATTAGTGACATTAAAAAAATTACTCGAAGTCTTGTTTATATTATATATCAAGTATTATACACACAGCCACATGATACCTGACTTCGTTTGTCAGGAATATAGGCATCATGCACCAGTCTGATTATAAATGTAAAGAACATTTAAAATGATATATAAACGTCCTGTACAATTATTCCGCCATCTTGGATATGCATTCGATATATAGCTACGTCACAAGTAGGGTAAAAAGAGAATTTTTTATCTTGCAAACCACATGTCATTATCAATATGAAACTCGATTTTCCGAAGTCTTTTTAGTACTCAATTAACTCACAACATTTTAAGAAACTTTTCGAAGAAATTTAGTTCCACATGAACAAGTTTTAACAAGTTTACCCTGCTTGTGACGTCATCAAAAACTCAGTTAATTAGGTCAATTATGATACCAAGATGGCGTACTGCACACTGTTTTTGATCAAAATATTTCGAAAACGAAGCAAGGTACGAAAAAGTTGTAAGGGTCTTCATATATAACTTTAAACGTTCTTTCACATAAGACAAAGTTAATTTTTATTGCCATATCCTTTAATAAACAATTGAATAGTGGTAGATTCTTGCTTGCATGGGAATATCAGTCGAAACCCAATCCAGGTTATATAATGTTAAATGTTATCAACAAATTCATTTTTGTTTATTAACAAATAAAAGTGAGCTAAAGAATAATATGCGTTTCGAACATTATACATTGATAGAAATATCCAAATTTTGTTGTTTATCAATGTTCATATTTCGTGACCTTTCTTTATCACTGTGCCTATAAGAAAGTTTTGGTGCTTTTGATGACGAATCTTGTGGAGTTGGAAAAACAAATGCATTCTCTTGCTTGCTCTTTCCTTCCATAGCAACATCTCGAAGATTTGTCTGAATAGAAAATAGAATTTGCAATATTTAAATTTCATATAAATCATATTCCATATACATCAAGAATTTATTATAGGTCAAAACGAAATACGTCATCTAGCTGTTATACGTATTTCGTATTCACTCCCTGTTCCCCAGATCAGAATAATATTTTTGGCTCAGTTTTTCGATTAAACTTCATATCAGTAATGTAAAATTAGTTTAATTTTTTTACGAAGGTTTTCAGTGAGCTTGATAGTAGCTTAGCAAGCAAAGGGTGCGCCTGATCACGTGTGTGTCTACCACGTTCTTGGTTCCGGGTTCGGACCCGCTTCGGGCTGTTCAGTGTTGTTTTTATATTTGTGTTTTACTTAAAAACTTGTTTGATTTTTTAACCCGACTAGTTTAAACTCTCGTCGACCGTTGGGCTAAGCATACTTTTACGCATAGCTCAAAATTATCATAATATAACTCGTGAATAAAAATTCGCCATGCATATATTTCAATGGACTGGGTAACCTGATGATATTAACGGGTCCGGACAGCGTTGTCGTGTAATATATAACCGTCGCTACTCAATGAAAACCTTGTTCACAATTTGTCCATTCATGAATAGTACAAATTAAATGTAGCATACCTTCATTTTCTGTATCGTATCATATAACGTCTTATTCTCTAAATAACAAAACATATTTATTGAAGCAAAACAATGCATGGTGCCTGCTTTCATTATTACAGCAGTAATTTGCGGCTACAGGCCATTCACGTTACATGCACGAGATATAATTTTTACTGCAGTTTCTAAGTAAAACGTATTTGCAGACAAAGTATATAAGCATGACTGCGTTTTATCTCGCCGACATTTCCCTTACACTAAACATGGTAACACAGAAATGAATGAGCATAACGTGTAACATGACATCGTCATCAAATTACAGTACTCTAAAATTGCAGCTCTAAAATTCAAAAAAAGTATTGTCAGTACTTTAATCTTTAGCCACTTTCAGAAGAAACGAATGGACATGATGTACTATTTACAGTCCCTTTCGAAGCAAACCGTAACACATGCTCACTTTCCGCGCAGAGTCTTACGTTCAAATGGAACCAATACCATCCAACAATTTTCAAATGCTCTATACTGTGTCTCCTTGTCTTTCCCAAATATTTTAAAGCACAGATTCTCAAGTTGTATAAATCTTATAAGATATATTTTGATGTTTTCATGATGTTGGGCATATATTGTGGGATCTGTTTAATGGGCCTTTAAAAATAATAGAGAAGCCATTAACCAGCACTGGAAAAAAAGTGAAAATGGGTTAAAATATGCAATCCACAAGCGACCTACTTGATATAGGTAAATCCATCTTCTCTGGCACCCAATGTTGCGTATTCCTATCCCATCGTCGTGGTTGATACTTTGTTGTTTCCATTCGATATGGTGAACTGAATTCTAAGTTGTATGTTGATAACCGTCGAGTGACATAATCATTGCTGTGGTGATCCAGAAGATATTTTATACCAAAACCACTCTAAAAGGGAAATGTAATATCACGACCTCCAAAAATTCACGCAGAGTACGATCATTGCCATAGTACACTACGAGTGTGGGTATTTCATGTTGCACGAGTTATCATATTATTACGTCTTCAGTTAAACAACATACTTGCAACCAAATTACTTTCGAGAGGTTCAGATTTTGACTTCATTAACCAATCAGATGCATCTAACCTACCCAATTAACCAATCAAATGCGTATTATGCCTGTGAGATAGCGGTAGTGGAAGTCAAATCTGAACCTCTCAGTTCATTAGGAAATCATGACTGTGAACGAGTCTTGTAAATCTGATAGAAAACTTTGCTGATTTGCATAAACTTTGAGTTCTTTCTTTTAAACAAAATGGTCTCTCAAGCTGTATAATTGTATTAATTTACTTAAAATGTCTATCAAGATATGTTTGGAAATGAAACAGAAGTATTGTGTTATGTTTCTGTCTGAGGTTATGTTAATTTGTGGACGGTCATGGTGATTCAGCTTGTTGTATTGAAGTAATCATCCAATAGGGATAGCGGAGGTGAAACATGCAACCACGATTTAATGAGATTCGGCTAATATAGCGCCAGGGAGTTCGCCACAGGTTCCCCAATTACGGCGACCCCATAATTAACTTTACGTTTACAATAATTTTAACAGTCGAAACGAACTAATTTAAGACAAAGTACAATCGGTGCAAGAGACAACTAACAACAACTTAAAACACCATCAAGGGACCTAGCCCTTTTACATTTAACGCACACAGACTTCCATGCAAGTTCGCGGATCGTCATACTTATAAATATTGAAAGCTTGCAGGCCAATATCTCTATTACGGAGGTCACTATTTAAAACGTTCCACGTTTTACACGCTCTAATAAGATATGAAGACTGGTATGTTACAGTTTTAGCAAAGAGTATTACAAATCTGATCACGTTTTCGTTGGTTTCATGTCTGGTTTTTCCTGATTCAGCTATTATTGGTAGAGCACTCTCATTAACATAGGTATAGTTGTTAATTAACTTATAGAGTAAAACCATGTCCAAATATTCATGCCAATAAGTTATTGGTAGTAACTCCAGTTGATGTAATCTAGTTATGTACGAGACATCGGTGGTAAACCCAAGATTTAAGATGTATTTCGTTGCTCTTCTCTGCGCCTTCTCGATGTCTTCGATTAACTTAATGGATTGTGGGCACCATACTTGGGATGCATAACCAAAAGTGCTGCGTACGAGTTGTAGATACAGTTCTTGTAGAAGCCTCCTCGCGTTGATAACAGTCAACTCCGCGGTAGATCGTCTAATTAGCCCGAGCATTTGGTTGGCTTTCGACCGCACTTTATTTACTTGATCGTTCCATAATAGCTTAGGACTAATGGTGATACCCAGATCAACCTGTGCGTCGGAAACCAACAACTGATCATTGTCAAGCTTATAGGGATAAATTAAAGGCGATTTCTTTCTGGTTATTGACAGCACTTTACACTTAAATTGGTTAAAGCGTAGCCAGTTTTCTATCGACCAACAAAGTAGGCCTTGAATATCATCTTGCAAGACCAATGCATCACAGGGATTCTGCACATATCTGTAAAGTTTGGTATCGTCAGTAAACAAACCGACCCCAGTGGAAGTGGATATGTTGTTAGGTAAGTCATTGATGTACACTGAGAAGAGAAAGTGACCCAGCAACGATCCTTGTGGGACTCCAGATGTGATTGGCAGAGACGTAGCGCCGTGTACAGTTACCCGTTGGAAGCGACCTGATAAATAGTTTTGAAACCATAGCAAGAGAGAACCAGAGAAGCCGAAATCGTGAAGTTTTTGTAAAAGTATGGAATGGTCAACGCTATCGAAGGCCTTACAAATATCCATGAAAACAACATCAGTTTGTAAACCCTGATCCAAGTTTTTCCCAATAGTGTTTAAAATTGACAATAACTGAGCTGCGCTTGATCTTCCGTTGACGAAACCATACTGCGCCGAATGAATGTTGGACTGTATACGGTGCGATAAATGGTTGAGGACACAACGTTCAAGAGTCTTGCTTATGATACATAACAGAGAAATGGGACGGTAGTTTTCAACGTGATCTTTGTTTCCTTTCTTGAGTAGAGGAATTATATTAGCTAATTTCCATTTGGTGGGAACCTGCGATAAGCGGAGTGACTTTGAAAACAAGCAGTGAAGTGAAGGTGCTAATTGGAGGGCACATTCCTTTAAAATGCGGGAAGGAAACCCGTCAGGACCATGAGCCTTAGAAGGATCTAAGTTCAGTAAGGCTTGATATACTTCTTCTAGAGAGAGGTCAATGGATGAGATGCTGGATAAAGGAGATGATGAACCAGATTGAGATGGCGAGGGTTGGTCAGAAAAACATGTGTAGACAGAATGAAAGTACTCGTTAAACATTGTTGCAATGTCGTATGGTGTGTTAGCATGTAATCTAGTCCCAGGATTGTTGGTATCCGACCTTGTGACGGAGTTGGGTATATTTCCAGAACTTGACTTGATTTTGAAAATCGACCAAAAACGTTTTGGGTTGATTTGTATAGTGTTTCCTAATGACGAGAAAAATGACTCTCTGCTATTTTGAATCACTTTTTTTAACTTCAGCTCTCAGTTTGTTAAACTTCGCCTTAAGATAATCAGTTCCACGGCTAAGGAATCTCTTACGGGCAGTAACCTTTTTACGAATATGATGTAAGATGGTAGGTGTTATCCAAGGTGGTGAGCGACGAGGGTCCCGACATATTTGGAAGGGATAAATTCATGCACAGCAGACATCATGGCGTCCTTCCAAGTTGACAAGTCATCATCAACACTAGATTCCGTTCCATTATTTGTTACAAGAGAACAAATGTCTATGTCTATTAAACGTTTTCGTAGGCCGTCAAAGTTGGCTCGTCTGTAATCGTAGACCAAACGTTTATTAGATTGAATGGTTTTAAATGCGGAGGAAAATTTAAACTGTCTAATTTTATGATCAGAAGACATTCTTAAATCCGTTGGAGAGCAGATGTCTATAAATGATACTTGTTCAGGTTGGTTTGTAATCAGTAGATCCAGAATATTTGATTCTCTCGTAGGCGTAAGGCAAAGTTGGGATATGAAATATCGCAGAAATTCTGACTCAATGAACCAAACGATGTATAGTTACCATCTGTCCAAGAGATATTTGGGAGGTTAAAATGCCCGGCAATAATAATCTTGTCGTAACTAGGAAATAGGTTATCAGCAAAGGATCTAAGATCAGACATATCGTTACTATCAGGTGGTCTATAACAGCACACAAGAAGCCATTTTGCGTGGTTGGGTAGGGTACATTGAATAGCAACTGCCTCCAAATTCGTAGTAGCAATGGAAGTAATTACGATCAATAATATATGAAGTTGAGACAAAGAATTTGTGCACTGTGAGGAACAAACGTCGATTTATTTTGTGGCTTTGGTTTGGCGTCTGCCGGGAATCCAGATAATCATACCTTAACAAACTATGGCGTGAGTTAACTAATTAACAAAAAACACTCGTACTTGTTATAGCGATAGGTTTCCATCATGCAGCCTCTCACGTCGAAATTTGAAGGAGTTCAGTAAGACAAATTCTGCAGTATTCATAGTTTCACAGTATTTTAATTAACAAAATGTTCCATTTTACCCTCAGCAAACCGGAAATGAAAATTGTTCATGAAATTTATCGTCTTAAAATACTCAGTAATTATCCAACCAACCTGTTGCACAATTCTGTTATTCCACATGGTACGCCAGTCACGAGTTTTAAAATCAGAATCACGGGCTTGATACTCCGCCATATTTGATGTAACACATGACATGTTGCCTCGGGGAAACTAAAATCAATTTACAGATACAGTATGAACAACAGTTTGTAAGATATTGACATATACAGTAGATTACATTAGATTCAGCGAGTGCTGACCACTGATGTGCTGACTTTTTATAACAGTGCATGTGAATATCATTCGTTCAGTAAACACTTCATTAAAATATATTACACATACAGGTATAAGTATGCAAAATATGGATTTAAATTGGTCTTCAGTAAATTACTGAAATGATACTATATCGAAAGTTATGCATGGTATGACATAAACTGGCTCCTCCTAGTATCACCAAGTAACTCCAATAGATTGTTTTCGTTGCTTTACAGTATGAGGCCTTACGTCTCAACCTTTTCGTTACGACAAGTGAGCATTCCATTTTCAATATTTCATTCTGGAATAATTTTTACTCACCACTTTTCTTTCTTCAAACCAATCTCCAACCAGAGTACGAGGCGAATATCCTGGTTCAAATTTCCATCCTTTTAAATCCCATCTATTAACATGTCCTTTTTTCATTTTCTTCAAACTTAGTCTCGCTTTCTAATGGAACTTGATCTTAATTAAGGATTCTTCGGAACAATTAGAACTGCGTATTGTTACGTCACATTCGTACAGAAATTGAACGTTTGCATCAAATGGTTCTGCGCGAGAGCTCTGTAACGGCACGTAATTAGCAAGCGCTGCACGAAACAAAATCTGGTAACATGGACTAACACGAATGGATCCCAATACCATGTTTTATTATATATTCTGTAGCTATGATAGAGTCCTGTCCCACCGATTGTTTTAAATTTTAGCACTTTCAGATATCCCGAGCCATTTATTTTTGTGGAACACACTATAAGGTTTTTCATTTCCACAAGCGAAATTGTTAAAGTTGCTTAAAAATATAGACGCTCCGTTTACGATGGAAACGACGAGATAAGTAGGCAAAAAAATGTGAGGTAATTTCTACCGTAAATGTAATTGTATTTTAAAAGTATTTTAAAATACTCATTAAAAATTCATAAACCTTTTGACAAATCATGTCAGCCATAATATGTCACGTGGAGTGACTTTATATCTGATAAAGCATGAGGCATTATATAATGGTTCATCCTCATTAGTATGATTATATAATGGTTCATCCTAATTAGTATTCTTTTGTAGTCGTATTTTAAGCTATTCAAAACACTCGTCGTGTTTTATCAGATATAAAACGCTCGGCAGCGCCTTGCGTTTTATATCTGATAAAACACTCCTACTCGTGTTTTAAATAGTACTTATTATTATGAAAGTAGAATTGAACTTATCGAGTTATCGTAATAGATTGGCACGACTTGTTAAAGGCATACACTGTACAGATGTCTGTATGTCTGTTTTCACTGACAAATGTTGTTTTTATTCCTATATAATGACTCATTTTCTTGTTACAATATCATTTTATTTGGTGATTTAGGCGTATGAATGGATATGGAAATCGGCCAGGGGCCGGTTGTATAAAAGGCTTAACTCTACCTTTCAACTACCCGTTTTGTAGATAAAGGGTCATGATCAACCACAATGCAATGTGCGCTTTTGTTTACGTTTTTCAGTTACTTTCCTCAATAGTTGCCGCCATTTTCGAGGCCACAAAAATGGCTGCCTCTGGCCCACAACGTAACAGAAACGTAAACAAACGCACGCATTGCATTGTGGTTGACCATGACCCTTTAAATATAGTAGTTAACGCTCAAATACATGACATAACCACACTGTATGTAGTTAACTTTAACTACGTTTTTATACAACTGGCCCCTGGGCATTATGTTGTGGGCGCAGTATCTCTTGTACAAAATTACATTTACGTCACCATCATTCAGTTGAAATTACGCATAAAAACCCCGTTGTAAGATCGTCTGTACATTGTAAATTCATTTAACCATACTGCAGTCTTTGTCATCAAAATCTCGTGATGGTAATTGGAAAATTTTCAGTGATTAAATAATCATCATTAAACACCACAACGACATTCACTTCAAATTCTGCAAAGAAACATCACAGTAATAAATACTCAAAGTACACATGCTTCCCTACCTTCATTTTTTCATCAGATACATTTATTTAGTGATGTAGAGTGGTTATACACAACATGTAGGATGCAAATGGTTATGCCAAATTTGATTTGGAGTAACCAAAGCAAAGGTTAGAGCTTGTGCTCACTCAGTTGATAAAGAAGTATAATCGGTCATGGTTTACTGTGTTCATGCACCATATAGGTACTTTTGACATTGACAAATTGAATTTGACTAACAGTCATGGTACTCTGGAACCATGCAAAAGTCTATGTCAACGAAGCCTTAAGCCTAGCACGAGCCAAAATAGGGAGACAAATTTTTGACTGTGAAGAAATGGAAATAAGCGTTCGATATTCCTTTGCTTATGGATCAAACACGTTATATATTTAGGTGTCAGAAATCTTTCGGAAGTATTGAAATGAGAAAACGAACAAAATAAACATCACGTATACGGACACAGTAAACCCTAGACCAAGTAAAGTGATTTAATCAACAGGGCAGTTACCTACATGTATTAAATATATACTCACCAACTTTAAAATTTGGAGTAGCCAATGAAGGACATGTAAATAATCTTGGAAATATCATGTAAATTGGAAGTGGAAGTTTTGCACATACATTTCCTTCGCCAACCTGAAATTAAACAATTTTTATTAATCGACTATAACTTTTTTCTTAAATGTTTGATACACCAACACCAGATTACAAACTATATTGTATACAAAAACATTTGCCTTTTACAGGTCTATGAATACGGCCGAACATTTACCTGAATATTCTGAATTTCCGTGGCTAAAAAACCCCGAAAAGAACAAGAATACATTTAATAATTCTGATAATAAATAACATGTTCAAGGTACAAGTATAAAGAAAGAAGTTTATTAACTACTATATTACCGTCTTTTGAATATCCTTCAGCACAACCTGTTATACAAAGATAAAATGCGAATTGAATGCAGGACGATCTTGGAGAACTGTTAAAGATCCTTCGACTACATAGTCATCAGATGAGCCGTATAGTGGACGAAGCATGGATTATAATAGGATAAGATATGCTTAATAGGCGGACGTGATGAACAGTTACTATGTTTTACTTTGTGGATTTGTTACTAGTTTAAATTTGTTTTTCATCTGTATCCGTCTTTCTTTACAAAAAGAATCCATAGACATAGTTCTTACTCATGTTGGTAACTCTGTGAATTTAGCGTGTGTTTCGTCACGACCGCGTACTAAATTAAGCACATCTTTAGCTCCCTTATTTCAGGTCCTATGGGCATTATATAACGCCTGTATTCTATAGAAGCTCATTCACACTCACACTTAAGTAACATTCAAGTGAAGGACACTCAAGTTGGATTAAAGTGCGAGTGGAGTACGAGCTAACGTTCCACTCACTGGGAGAGCACTCATTCTCTAAAAATCTTGTTGATTTGTATTCATAGAACTCACTCGAGTGCGACTTGTCTGAGGAGCACTTGTCGTTTCTTATTAGGTGTTGTCAATGGATTCACGTGTTTTAGAATCATAGCATTTACATATATCTGTACAGTCAGTTGTACCCACAGCACAAGGGAAGTCACAGAGTTTATTCTTCGCAGCATATACCATGGACGAAATTGAGTGCGCACGCACTTGCCTCAGGTATGCATTTGATAACACCACTTTCTAGTAGCTGTGGAGCTGATTTGCACAAGTTTCCATATCCTAATTGGAATGTACGTGTTGCGTCTGTTGCATACACCGAATTTTCAAAAACGTTGTATATCTGTAAGGATGGGGTATGCACGTTCATTAAATGCAGATATATATCGTCCGATTAAGTCCAGTAGACTACGAAAACAATCCTGCGTTAACACATGCACCTGGTTCGGAACTGCTCCTCGACATAGCTATCACAACAAGTATGATTCAATGTCCGTTCATTCCTGCTATTTCGTGGTTAGCCACCTACCTATCACTCATTGAGTGTGAGTATGAGGAAGCTTTTAAAAAATAGGCGATGATATAAAAATGTAACTGAAATCAATTAAAGGGGAAGTCAAGTCCGTAATGTAAACAAACGGTTTGTTTACATTTTGAACTGCTGTATTTTTTAAAATATGATGTATTGTCTGAATATCTAACACCATTTTGGTTCGCTATGCTTCTAAACGAATATGAAATAGAGTTTATGTTCAGAAAAATTCGAAACATTCGAAATTTGGGCAATGTTCACATTAGAGGGCCCTCACATTGTTATGAGCAGAACCGATGAGCAGAACGGACTTGACTTCCCCTTTAACATTGACTGAAACCTGATCCTAAAACAATCCTGAGCCCTACGCATTACTGAACCGTATGTATAAAGACTTTAAACTATGATGGATTGATGGTTCAGGGTTGTTTTATGGTAGTTTTTAGTCAAAGTTAATTGTTTCTTTCATTTGTGTATTCAGTGTCCATAGAACATGAAATATATAACTGGAGTGGGCTCTTAATTTCGTATACTCAGGGCACTTTGCGTACCCAGGTCATTTTCATGGTCACGTGACTGCTCAGTTTCTGTTCGTAGGAGAAAGACAGGTATTAAGGAAACTATTGTACAAAGGGCCTTCGCTGGAAACTTCGAAGTTCTGCTTATATTTTCCAGGTTGTTTTATATCTCTCAATCCGCAGCTGCTGTTAAGGAAACACTGCACTTCCGGTACGCGTTTGAACTGTACTGTATTATAGATAATGCAAACAGTGTTTACAGCCTTTACGACGTGGGTAAGAAGTAAGAACATGAGTGATAGACAGAGACCAGAGTTTTCTGTTCTAGGCCTTTGGATGTTGTTCTATCTTCAGCTATTACATATTTCCTACAGATGCCACGAATTATCTGCAGACCTGCAGCCAATCAAAACAGAGAACTGATGAGAAATGGACAATAAATGCATGTATAATAATAATAATACACGCCATTGTAGAACCTCTATTTCGTTATACGTGACCATTATGCACCATTCTTCGGTAAACCTTGTAACCTGTCGTATTTCGCTAAACTCTAAGATAACAAAAGCGACAGTTTTAAGACGTTTACGGTAGGAATCACTTACCACAAGTTTCTACTCTCACTAACTGCAATTCAATTGATTTAATTGGTAATTCTGAGTTCAAAACTGTCACCTGTGAAAGAAACAAAGCATTTCTGTCGAATGAATTTACTATATGAATAAAATGTTAAACACGTCCGAATTTGCGTCCGAACTTTCACCTCTGTTCATATTAAATAATTTTGTGTTTTAATTTAAATCAAGGATCACAAAAGAGGTTTTTGATATTTTTTATTTTAGCTACGTTTCGGATAGTGTGTTGGTGCAATGTAGCATGAGTTCATAAATTATACACTAAATTCGCGCGCATGTTGAACCCTAATCTAACCCAGATTCTAACCAATCTAACCCTAATCTGAACTTGACAGCCTTTTTTCGGTTACATTTTCATGTCACGCAGTCGCGAAATGTAAGTGGTTAGGAGGTTAGGGGTAGTGATTGGGTTAGGTTTCGTGATTGCGTGACATGGGAAGATAACCCTCCCCCCCCCCCCCCCCCCCCCCCCCCCCCCCAACCCCCCCCCCCCCCCCCTCCCACACCGGCACGACCTACCTCACTTCCAAGGCGATTACCTTTATACCCAAACGTCTTGTCTAATGCTTGCGGTTAAACGGTTTTGTGTGCAGTCGCGAGTTTATTGTATAATAAGTTAGCCTGAGGACGGATAGTAAACTATACTGTGTTTATATAAAATTATAAGTTTATAACAATTTGAAAACAATTGGGCAATTTTGTGAAAGATAAAACATTTATCCACCGAAAGTATGCAATCATCAGATTAGGGTTAAATTGGTTAGAGTCAGGGTTAGGTTAGGGTTCAACATGCACGAATTCATTGCATAATTTGGACGTGTTTAACATTTTATTCACATGCATAGTAAATTCAAAGGTGGAGCTCATGCTACATTGCACTAACACACTATACTGTAGTTATTAACAATTTGAAAACGATGGGGCAATTTTGTGAAAGATTAAACATTTATTTATTGAAAGCATGCAATCATCAGGCAATTCAGCATACCTCGCCTGTAAACGGCTTTGTAATACAGCAAGAAGTTGAATCTAATTTTCCTTTTATCAAAAATTTCGGAACTTTTGTTTTCTAGTTGAAGAAATAAAAACGTTCGTTTAGTATATAATATTTTTTTTAAATTACAAGTCAGAGAACGTTAGTTTCATAATTTAACACTAGAAAAACATATTATTTATGTAGAATGACAAACATTATGATGTTAAAAGCAATTATTATATGGCTTTTCAAAATTCTCTATTCTGATTGGTTGACAAGCGGTCCGTAAAAACCCATAAGCCGGTTTTCCACTTCAAGCGTACCGTACCGTATCGAAACGTATCAAAAACGTTTTTAAATTTCAAAATTTCGTGAATGTTGATTGGTTAATACTTCCGTAGTACGCCAAAAAGTTGACTTGCGACGAACTATTTATTTTGATATACGCGAATACACCCGGAAGTATGTGGATTTATAAACCTCTTTTCAAACTGCGCATGCTCACCAGTACGTTTCGGTACGATTCGGGCGAAGTGGAAAACCAGCTATAGGCCATATCCGGACCGTGGTCCGTATTTTCCGTATCTGGACCGGTGTCCCAGATGTCGTTTATCTGGCGGGAAATTTTTGCTTTGCAAACAGAAAAAATTTTTGCTTTTTAATTTTCCAATTGTGTGTCATTAAAATTTGCAGATAAAAATTTCAAACAACCAAATTGTTTTGGATTGAGCATGCATGCCCACCGTATATTGTTACCCAGTGAAACTGACGATAGCCGATTTAATTCGCGCGAAAATTGACCTCGCTTGTTCGCTTATTGACCTCGCTTGTTCGGTCTGTACTGTGAAATATCAGACCTCTGTTTTTTGCATGGACCTCGCTCCTTCGTCGCTTGGTCCATACTAAAAAACCTCGGTCTGATATTTCACAGTACAGACCTCACGCTCGGTCAATAAGCCGTTATTGCTATTGTATATAGACATAGTGTATGATGATTCCCTAAATACACTTGGATTGTGCATGATTAGTAATAACCAGTATATCACTTTAAGTTCTAGACTTCCAGTTCAAACAGGCATACCTCTTTAACATTTTCTAGTGAATCTGGCGTGATTTTAAAATCCAATGGTTGCGTAGTACTAACTTGTTTTGGAAAATTATTCTGAAGACAAAAAAGATAAATATTGTAGCCGTTCTTAAAATGATTATATTAGTAAAAGCGAGAATTGTTTGACGTCGAAGTCGATTTCTGATATGCTTAGCCTTATGCATGAGTCAATTCCTGGAGTAACCACCCCCCCCCCCCCCGGGACACCCCCGGGAATTTGCCCGATAGACAGTTCACGGGGGTCGGGAATTTGCCTTTCATATATGTGCACGGGGGCCGGGTATTGGAGGACCCCAGGGATTTGACAAATGGTTGCCCAGAATCCCACCCACAAATTTTAAGGCAGCAAAACCTAGTTTCAGGCACGCATGTGGGCGCGCTGATCGTATTTTGCGCCCTCGAGGTCAAGGTGGCGTGAAATTTATTGTAAGAATAAGCGAAAATTATACCCTGTGCCATGCAAATTTAAATACAACTATTAAAGGTTTATGTTTTATAATATTCCATAGCAGTTTAATACTATAATGTTATTAAATGACTATGATTATATGCCATTAAAAGTTTAATTAACGTTTACAGTCGATTTCACGAAACTTTGACCACAAATTTTCCGAACTTCGTTGTGAAGTTCACAAGATTGTTGCGAAGTTCAAAAGTTCATAATGAGATTCACAAACAGTTCGTAAAATACGCATTTGATTGGCTTCTTTTACTTCACGGACCAATCAGGGACTTTGTTTACAAATTGGCTTGTGAATTCCAATATGAGCTTCCGAACTTCGCAACGAACTTGCGAACTTCGCAACGAAGTTCGGAACATTTGTGGTCAAAGTTTCGTGAAATCGACTGTAAAATCGTCCCCGGGGTGGGGCATTTTCCACTCTCAGCTTGCCCGGGGGCCGTGCATTAGTCTTCAAGTTGTGTCCCGGCACCCGGGCATTTACACTATCATAACCAATCAAATCAAATGCCCGGGTGTGTTCCCGGGGGGGGGGGGATGGTTACTCCTGGAATTGACTCATGCATTAGACCTTAGTGGTAATCACTGAAACCCAATCTCCTATTCTCAAAAACTCCTATTCAGTGCTATTTACCTTCGTATATTCCACAATAAATTCGCAAGAAGCCAATAGATCTTTACTCAACATCGGACGTTTTACTTCACAACGAAGAGAGTACTATTAAAAAATAAATTCTCTATTTACGGTAACAATAGTTAGACACAGAATGTGTTACAATGCATGTATGACAAAAAAGTGATATGAATGTAAAGCACGGCTGCAGGTCTTATCCGGGAACTTCAACTTTGTTGAGATACATGGAAAACTACCGGAACAATATAGTTATCCAGTGTTTTAATACAAATCACTGATTACAATGAGTTAGAAAATGTGAAATATTTAGTGGACGATGAGGTTTTGTGATATACAATACAACGATGTTATAATAGTTAATACTATTCGTATTTTGCCTGTTGTTATCCTTTTGTTTCTTTTTTATCTTTTTTGATGTAATATGATAGTTCAGCGAATACGAAAATTTGACGGTCGAACCTCCCTAATACGGACACCGATGACGTCAATTTTAAGGCTTAAGACTTAGTACTAAAACTAGAACTAAAAACAGGCCAAATGTCAGGGTTTATTATAGTACCACAAATCACTGTTTCGGAACAATGCAATTCTGCACTTAGCTACCATATTATTTTCAGAGTTTAAAAATTACAAGTAACGCAGTAATCATTTCCAGGTTTTATAATGTGACATTTGTTCAGTACGCGTACAATTATTATATTACTGTACTATTACTGCGATATTCAGTTGGGGAACGCCCATACATGTAACTTTATCGTAATACTTTCATTTTCATTAGGCCAGACATGATGTAAGGTCGTTCATAGGCAGGGATATTGGAACCACGGGTGCAGCGGGTGCACTTGTTGCCTTTTGTAATCACAACATTCTGGGTGCAATGCTGGTGCAGACTATAGGTGCAACCGCATTTGCATTTGCACCCAGAGTGAATACAAAAGGCAAAGGGTGCACTTGCATCTGCTGCACTCGTAGTTCTGGCATTCCTGTTGAGTGTTGACAGGATGTTGCAAAGGGGCTTCAAAAACAGACCAGTACAAAATTCAGATGGTGGGTGTCAGCCCAGGTAGCAAAGTTAACAAACTGTGGTCTTTGTAGGTGATGCGACTACTGTACATGAAAACATAGTGATGAAAAATATTATTTTTCAGGTGGTTGTATCACCTACAAAGCTGACCACAATGTTCTTCGAATGCCGAAATTCCCAAATATTCAAATCAAAATGTTCCTCAGAAGTGCATACAAGAAATGTAATGCTTGTGATGTTACTCTGAGTGTATATCCACACTGGGCAAGCTTGAAAAATATGCCTGACCACGGTGGGAATCAAACCTACGACCTTTGGAATGCTAGCCCAATGCTCTGCCAACTGAGCTACGCGGTCAGGTCGGTTCGAGTATGTGATATTTCGGAACAGAATCTAGTTCCTTCGATATCAATGTAATCTAATAATCAGTAACGATTTTTCTGTGTTGGTGTAATGTACTCAGGTGAATATGATGCTTGTGATGTTACTCTGAGTGCATATCCACACTGCCACCGGGCAAGGTGTGGATATCGAAGGAACTAGATTCTGTTCCGAAATATCACATACTCGAACCGACCAGACCGCGTAGCTCAGTTGGCAGAGCATTGGGCTAGCATTCCAAAGGTCGTGGGTTCGATTCCCACCGTGGTCAGGCATATTTTTCAAGCTTGCCCGGTGTGGATATACACTCAGAGTAACATCACAAGCATCATATTCACCTGAGTACATTACACCAACACGGAAACAATCAAGAAATGTAATATTTTACCGTACACATTACCAACCTGTATATTCACAAAGACGCCATGGTATGTCTCGTATAACTGTTTGTTCATCTTGCCTGTTAATGGAATCTCAAAAGGCAATTCTGTCTTTCCAGCAGGCGTGGAGAGTCAGAAATAAATACACGTCATTTAAATCTTTTCAACGAAGAACTAATTATTAAAGAATCTAGGTGTTTTACAATCATACAGGTATGCTATAATATATCCCCTATTTGAATATACATATAGACAGAAAGTAAAACTCTATTATTCTAGATACTCAGTATATATAAGCTGTAGCAATTAAAGATTGTGTTTCTCAGTTTGCATAAAATAAATATATGTGCACCTTAACTTAATCATGTCGAGAATCTTTTGAAAGGATTCTATAGCAAACTGAAATATCTTGAAATAGATCATTTGAATTAATGTAAAGGGAGGTGACCTAGGGCAGGATTTATTGAAAGCTGACTATGTACTTTACATAGTCTTTATCAAACATATCACTCAACAATACACATACAAACACACATAAAATAGACAATATATAACTAAGAGAATGGTATAATTTTCCTGTCTTCTGTATCTCCACTGTTTGGCTAACCAAGGTGATAGGTTTGATGGAATTATAAAACGCTTCAAATACTCCAACACTTTTTGCACTTAGTTGCAAGTTCACAATACCATCCATGACCAAGCTAATGCCATTGTGAGCAAGATCTGTCTTGCTCTGAACGATAACTACACCCAGAACTTTCTCCTGACAAAAATATATAGGTAGAGATTAGAGAAAAAGTAATCCCAATTAGGTGCTAATTAATAGGGATTCTATGTGAATTTGGATCAACACAGGGGTCGACTCAGGGACAGGGCACTATTTTAATTCAGCTTATCCAACAGAAAAGTCAACTAACTATCAAGGCCAGCTATCAGAGAACAACATTTTTTTATGCTCTCTGGCCGGTTAAGAATATGTATTTATTTCACAATCTTTCAACTGCCAGATATGACCTCTATCTTCAACAGGTGTGACACAGAGTGACATTTCTTCCTACATATATGATTAATGACTAGAATATATACAGTAAGCAGATTTATGAAATTATAAAACAAAAAACTGTATTGTTCTGGCTTTTATTGAAGAAACTTTTAATAATTTTATAAATCTAATAGTTTTTGGGCAAGGCGGTATTTCTCATTGGCAGGCAAATAGTGCCTTAATGCACCGTACTGTATTATTTTACTCTGTCTAACATATGTCAGATGATTTCACTCATCAAGGGGAAAGCAGTGGTGCTCAATGGTTAATCAGACCTGCATGTACATGTAGCAATGCTCCCAAGCAGCAATGCTCCCTGAGGCACCAAACTTTATTTCCTTAGGGGTGCACCAGAACTAATTTTTAAAGTTCCGGCCAGAACCGGATCTGGAAAAAAGTTCTGGCCAGAACCAGAACTGTATTAAGCCATATGTAGTCATATGTTACTTTGTATGCTGCCAGACAGGCAGACACTTCAACTGTGCTTCAAGTCATCAAGGAAAGAGCTCGCAAATGTTAGAATAAAAAGATTGACAAACGTCATAATAGATAGATAGATAGATTTTATTTTGACACCCTAACTACGTCAATTAAAAACATTGATTTCCACAAAGGGCGTGTGTTCAAAAGTTATTATATATAAGTGTTGTTATGACTCTTATGGAATCAAATAAAAGAAAATAGAAATAATCTAACTGTTCCAATTGACAAAATTGACAATATAGACAACTAACAAAACATATAGATAACTACAGGTGTATTTACAATAAAGGATATATGTATGTATAAATACATTATTTAGTAACATGAGCAGCAATTTTTCTTTCAAATAGAGACCGGGACCTAATTCCTCTCATTTCTTTAGGCACTGAGTTCCATATTTTTGCCCCATTAAACATAAAACTCTTTCCATCGTGTTAATGGTGTATATTTTCCCTGTGTAGTCCAAATTTCTTCCTACTCACTGTGAACTTTTTTAGACACAAAAACGTTTGATATTCTATCTCAGTCTCTGAAAATAACAGAGTTCCGGTTCCGGCCATGCTTTTTTTATTAGTTCTGGCCGGAACCGGAACTCTGAAAAATCGGGGTTCCGGCCAGAACTTTAGAACCGGCCGGAACCGAGTTCTGGTGCACCCTCTCATCAAGGAGAGAGTGTTGCCACTCAATAAGTTAATTTAAAAGCTGCATGCACACCCCAATCTGCCTTATAGAGCGCTGGCACACAATGGGTTGACCCACAGGCAATATCATCCTAATGTCAGACTGTATCCATTTTGTTTTTTACTGGTCAATTAATAATTATTGTTATATATGACCGACCCCCTCTAGTAACTCCAGATGAAGGGCCTTCGCTCGAAACGTCAAAATTCTCCTTATATATTTTCAGGTATTAGTTGCATCGATCCCTACCAACGATAGCTTGTTCATTTGATTGGCACTACACCTACACAGCTACACTAGCTGACCCTGACTGGAAAGTTTGGAAATTGTGCGCCGGAGACAAACTTTCCACACTGGTTAGACTAAGCTGACTATATAGCAAGACAGTTCAAAATTAATAGACGTATAGACCATATTTAGAGGTGGTAGCTAGAAATCTCTAAGTAATGCTTTGTAATATGTGCGAATTCATATTTTGAACAAAAATATAATTTTAATTAGCTACATAAAAATTGCATTACCTCAGCATGATAAATTTTATTGGCCCGCTTTACTTTAATTTCCACAGTAGCCATGTTTGAGCAGATTTTCCAGACCTGCGGAAGTGGTGCATTTCAGGGGGGAGAGGCATGCTTTAAACGAGAGTTTTCACTTTGCGAGCTGCCCTATAAAATGTTCAATGCAGTCAGTTCTTTTTGGAGAATACTAATATAGTCAATACCAAACTGCAGATAATTTTTCTGAAAATTGAAAAGGATGGGTTTTTTTGAAAATTATTCAAAAAAGATTTCATTTTCGCTTTTCAACTGCTCACTCCCTCCCCCCGGATTACAGGCATCCCGCGTTCTTCTCGCGAGATTCACGAGGGATTTTATACTGGGGTCTAGGAATTTCATGTCTTGATATATCTTGCACGATATTTCACAAAATGCGAAGGTATGTCTGTTAATTTCTACATTTTTTGAAGATCTGTGTGTTCTGAATAGTCGGCTAAAGTTGATTTGTGCCTTACGGTTACATATTTTTTTCTTATTGATTAGTGGCAGGATTGAATTGGGAGATGTTACACCACACAACATCAAGCAACTAAGGAAATTAAATTCAGTCATTTTCCCTGTTAGTTATAATGATAAGGTACAGCCAAAAATTGTGTTTTAATTTATTGAACCATATTCACAGATGTGTTGTGAAAACATGCCAGTCTTATTTTGTATATTTACATATGAAATCATTGCGATTTTTGACTCACCATGCTTACATGCTAGATATATGCTAATAGTGATAACTGATAAGCATGCCTGACAGGAAATTTGCACACCCGAGATTTTGAAAATTTAATAGTAAATGTCATAACTGCATGCCCAAGATCTTGGTTGTGTGATACAAAATTTCCACAGTGTTATACATATTACAGATCTCATACAACGCATGCTCATGTTTCAAAAAATTATTCAAAACAGCAGAAATTGAGGTGATGTGAAACACTATTAAGGTGTCTCACAAAGCCAAATTATTTGAAGAAGAGCGATGTTAAATTAGTTAGACATAACACTTCTAAGGCTAAAGGATACCATGAGTGCTTGATTAACATAATTAACAACTTTAATGGTTTAATGTGTGGATGGCAGAAACATTTACCAATCTATAATCAATCAATGAAAAGTCACAGTGATACCAGTCATTGATTGATAATTGATTTCCAGTACCAATTGATCAATTGACATCGAGTGATATTAATTATTTATCAATTTTATCAATTAAGTAAAGTAGGATAAACAGAATTATATCCAAACCATATTCTGTTATCCAAATGGTATTCTTTTATAAAAAATATGTACAATGGTTGAAAACCTGGTTTAATATAATAACACGATAAATGCTAATTTCCAAAATGTGTGTGAAGGATTGCTAGTCATATCAACACTACAAAGCTTTCATATATGCAGTATTTGAATTCTGGGTTGATTTTGCATGCTTACACATTGGAACAACTTCAAAGTACTGGTGACAACAATGTGAAAATAATGAAGTGCTTGGGGGCCACATACTTTATGATGGTATTTTGCTGTTGAGTACTTGAGAAGTAGCAAACAAACATCAGCAATCATTTGCAAATACAATCATGTTACAAAAATAGTTGTGTAACTATAAGAATAATAGAATGTATGCATTATTGTTGCCCGCATATTATTTTTGGTTTAGTTTTATAAAGATGTGTTGGAAGTTGGAGAATTAGCAAAACTAGGTAAAAATTGTTGTTGTGCAAATATTTAATTATTTGTTTATGTATATTATTTGTGAGATTGGTTCCTTGAAACATATATTATGCCCATACAACCATACCTTATCAGCCAAAATCAATCTGGTGTGTGATATACAGTACAAGTAAAATATGATTAAAATACTTTGATTTTAAATCGTATATGTTAGACAGAATATATCTTATATTTACAGCGTTTTACAATGACACTGTGGTTGGAGCTGTCTGCTGCCGGGTAGATCATATTGACAACACAAGACGACTATACATAATGACATTGGGCTGCTTAGCCCCATATAGAAAACTTGGAATAGGTATTAATACCAAACTTATTGTAAAAAGTACAAGGGTGTATATTTGATTTCAAAGACTGAGTACTACATTCTTGCAACTACTTGCTAAAAGAACTGGTAAATGTTCTAGAATTACATGGATTTTCAAATAATCATACACAAGCTTTTACAACACTGCATAAGATGCTAAAAGTGATCTATCTTTGAAAATATTTGAAGTACTGGTAACATGGAAAGTAGACTCTTGGGTCATGAGATAATCACAGCTGATTAAAAATTGTATTTATATTTTGTAAGTCCTCCATTAAGTCTAACCAACTCAAATAAGCCCCCCTCTCTCTAATGACCCCTTTTGGAGAAGAAAATTATTAAGCCCTCTATATAGCGCCCACTGTACCCTTCGACAAGCCCGCTCCTTAAATACTGCTTAAATAAGAATAAGCCCAAAGAAGATTTACAGTATTAACTGTAATCTGCTAGGAAGTGCTGTAAGAAGACCTTCATTTTTTTCGTATTTACTTTCGATCCTCTCTGCGTTCCAGGGACAGTTATGGTTGAACATGTCTTAAAGATATGTGAAAAAGATGGAAATTTTGATAATATTTACTTGTAAGTGCTACCTGGTGTATTTTTATCATTTACGCTTTCAAATTATTGTATATATAAAATGAACAAAAAACATGCAAAGTTTGGAAAATACGAGTTTCTTCCTGCGTGTGCCGTACTTCACATGCAGTGATTGCGGTCTAAAAACCGCCATGGTGCGTATAGTTTTCTCTATTGTACTGTTTTTACTTTTCAGACATGTTCAAGTGAGTAATGAAGTCGCCATTGAATTCTATCAAAAATTCGACTTTGAAATCATCGATACAAAGAAACAGTATTATAAAAGGATAGATCCCGCTGACGCCTACGTATTACAGAAAACTATACGAACGAGAAAGAGCTGAATCATCGACAATCAAGACAATAATCCCAGAAAACAGTTCTACTGAAACAACCTCAATCCTCTAGACTACAGTAATAAACGATTGAGACACAAGAAAAAACACTCTCTTATAGTTAGTACCACGCCATGGTTATGAATTCTTATTTTGTAAAAACAATGACCTGTATATAATAAAATTTCTATATTACTGCAGTTAACAAAAGCAATCTGAGCGATGAAACAGCAATTCTGGAACCCCATTTTTACTTGGAACCCCCCAAATTTCTTATCTTTCTGACTGATAGCTACTTCATTTTAAGATGACGTCATGCGTGTGCGTATCGTCTCCTCCGCAGGCATCTCTTAGGCCTGTTTCATACATCGAATTTAATTCAGACGAATTTAATCGTTATTAAATTCGTCAATTGGTCGACATTAAAATGGTTTCGTTTCAAACGACGAATTTAATTCAGACGAATTCATTTCATGACTAGCGATCATGGATTACCCAGAAATAAAAACCACGATATCAGCAAGACAGAAACAGACTTGTTGACTTTAACATAATTTATGCATTTAATTCGACACGACGATAAGACGTCGTATATGAAACGACTTAAGGGATGAAATCATCCCATTACTCAAATTGTAACAGGCTTGCCAAGAGCGTCGTCAACAATAACGAATAGGCTACCTCCAAATACCCGCTCCATAATAGGCTTGTGCCTAATCGAGGGTTTGTGCCAAATTCAATTTATAAATACGATAGACGCCCTGATATACGCAGCCTCATTATTAGGATACTAGTTGCCCAGCCTAGTTCCTGGCGTCCTTTTCGCTTCCGCCTCATTATTTTTGGGCCGGGGGAATCGACAAGGCTTGCAAGTGACCGGGTCTGAGCGCGACCCAATTCGAATATTTTGCGAAACGGACAGCCCGCAAGTTTATAACAGCCTGTAACTCGCCCGCGCTTGCAAGACCAAGGGTCTAGGCTGCTACACAAGTAAAAATCTCACAACTTGTCAACAAGATGTGTTCGCAACAGGCTTGTAACAAGCTTGTCAACAAGTTGTAACAATATTATTTTATCAAGTTGCTGCAAGGTTGTCATTCACAACTTGGTGACAAATTGTTGAATTGCAGGACGATAACAAGTTGTTGGAACAACTTGTAACAGGTCTGTAAGTCTGTTGAGCTCAACAACCTTGTAGCAAGTTGTCAACAAGCCGTTAACAACTTGACAACTTGCTACAAGGTTGTTGAGCTCAACAGACTTACAGACCTGTTACAAGTTGTTCTTGTTATCGTCCTGCAATTCAACAATTTGTCACCAAGTTGTGAATGACAACCTTGCAGCAACTTGATAAAATAATATTGTTACAACTTGTTGACAAGCTTGTTACAAGCCTGTTGCGAACACATCTTGTTGACAAGTTGTGAGATTTTTACTTGTGTAGCAGCCTAGACCCTTGGTCTTGCAAGCGCGGGCGAGTTACAGGCTGTTATAAACTTGCGGGCTGTCCGTTTCGCAAAATATTCGAATTGGGTCGCGCTCAGAGCCGGTCACTGGTTATAAGCCCATGTTACGAGTCACGAAATATATTATAATAATTAATTACTATGCAAGCATAAATTAACTATACCCAAATATAGTAGCATGATTGTATGATTCTATATGCTTCTATGCTTCTATGCTTGTATGCTTCTATGTTTCTATGTTTCTATGATTCTATGATTCTATGTTTCTATGCTTCTATGTTTCTATGCTTCTATGCTTCTATGTTTCTATGATTCTATGCTTCTATGGTTCTATGCTTCTATGCTTCTATGCTTCTATGCTTCTATGCTTCTATGTTTCTATGCTTCTATGATTCTATGCTTCTATGGTTCTGTGTTTCTATGGTTCTATGTTTCTATGCTTCTATGGTTCTATGTTTCTATGTTTCTATGATTCTATGCTTCTATGCTTCTATGTTTCTATGCTTCTATGCTTCTATGCTTCTATGTTTCTATGTTTCTATGGTTCTATGTTTCTATGCTTCTATGTTTCTATGCTTCTATGCTTCTATGGTTCTATGATTCTATGATTCTATGCTTCTATGCTTCTATCATTCTATGCTTCTATGTTTCTATGTTTCTATGCTTCTATGATTCTATGATTCTATGTTTCTATGCTTCTATGCTTCTATGCTTCTATGTTTCTATGCTTCTATGTTTCTATGTTTCTATGTTTCTATGCTTCTATGCTTCTATGCTTCTATGTTTCTATGCTTCTATGCTTCTATGTTTCTATATTTCTATGTTCCTATGCTTCTATGTTTCTATGCTTCTATGTTTCTATGATTCTATGCTTCTATTCTTCTATGATTCTATGCTTCTATGATTCTATGTTTCTATGTTTCTATGTTTCTATGCTTCTATGCTTCTATGTTTCTATGTTTCTATGATTCTATGATTCTATGATTCTATGTTTCTATGCTTCTATGCTTCTATATGTTTCTATGCTTCTATGATTCTATGGTTCTATGCTTCTATATGTTTCTATGCTTCTATGATTCTATGGTTCTATGCTTCTATGATTCTATGCTTCTATGTTTCTATGCTTCTATGTTTCTATGCTTCTATGCTTCTATGCTTCTATGTTTCTATGTTTCTATGTTTCTATGATTCTATGATTCTATGATTCTATGTTTCTATGCTTCTATGCTTCTATGCTTCTATGTTTCTATGCTTCTATGCTTCTATGATTCTATGATTCTATGCTTCTATGCTTCTATGATTCTATGTTTCTATGTTTCTATGTTTCTATGCTTCTATGCTTCTATGATTCTATGATTCTATGCTTCTATACTTCTATGATTCTATGATTCTATGCTTCTATGCTTCTATGCTTCTATGCTTCTATGATTCTATGTTTCTATGCTTCTATGATTCTATGGTTCTATGCTTCTATGCTTCTATGTTTCTATGCTTCTATGCTTCTATGTTTCTATGTTTCTATGGTTCTATGTTTCTATGCTTCTATGTTTCTATGCTTCTATGCTTCTATGTTTCTATGATTCTATGCTTCTATGCTTCTATGCTTCTATGTTTCTATGCTTCTATGCTTCTATGATTCTATATGATACTATGCTTCTATGATTCTATGTTTCTATGTTTCTATGCTTCTATGCTTCTATGCTTCTATGTTTCTATGCTTCTATGGTTCTATGGTTCTATGCTTCTATGATTCTATGCTTCTATGCTTCTATGCTTCTATGTTTCTATGCTTCTATGATTCTATGTTTCTATGATTCTATGATTCTATGATTCTACGATTCTATGTTTCTATGCTTCTATGCTTCTATGTTTCTATGTTTCTATGATTCTATGTTTCTATGCTTCTATGCTTCTACGCTTCTATGCTTCTATGTTTCTATGCTTCTATGTTTCTATGCTTCTATGCTTCTATGCTTCTATGCTTCTATGTTTCTATGCTTCTATGCTTCTATGTTTCTATGCTTCTATGATTCTATGTTTCTATGCTTCTATGCTTCTATGTTTCTATGCTTCTATGCTTCTATGATTCTGTGCTTCTATGTTTCTATGTTGCTATGCTTCTATGCTTCTATGTTTCTATGCTTCTATGGTTCTATGGTTCTATGTTTCTATGATTCTATGATTCTATGATTCTATGATTCTATGCTTCTGTGCTTCTATGCTTCTATGATTCTATGATTCTATGCTTCTATTCTTCTATGCTTCTATGCTTCTATGCTTCTATGTTTCTATGCTTCTATGATTCTATGTTTTTATGCTTCTATGATTCTATGCTTCTATGTTTCTATGCTTCTATGATTCTATGATTCTATGCTTCTATGCTTCTATGATTCTATGTTTCTATGTTTCTATGCTTCTATGATTCTTTGCTTCTATGTTTCTATGATTCTATGTTTCTATGTTTCTATGCTTCTATGCTTCTATGCTTCTATGTTTCTATGATTCTATGTTTATGTTTCTATGATTCTATGATTCTATGTTTCTATGCTTCTATGATTCTATGTTTCTATGTTTCTATGCTTCTATGCTTCTATGCTTCTATGTTTCTATGCTTCTATGTTT